>JAGGAV010000009.1:0-103324 GCA_017657295.1 Termitomyces sp. DKA64 | reverse complement strand
TACCCTCTTCCCTTGATTGGAGACCTTGTTGATTGCCTCCACAGTGCCAAGATCTACACAAAGATAGACCTCTGCTCCCCAGGGCATGAATGGAAGACCACCTTCTGCACCCGCTATGGCCTCTTTGAATATCTTGTAATGCCCTTTGGAATGACTAACTCCTCCGCCACCTTCCAGTACTTCATGAATGACATCATCTCCAACTGTGGACCCCTGTTTGTATCTCATTTCTGGCAATCACTATGCAAAGCACTCAAAATAAAGACCAATCTCTCCACCGCCTACCATCCGGAGACTGACAGACAGACAGAATGAGTAAACCAGATGTTGGAACAATACCTCTGCCTCTACATTAACTATTTACAGAATGATTGGCATGCAGAGCTCCCCCTTGCCAAGTTTACCTACAACAATATGCCTCACTCTGCCACCGGAGTTTCTCCCTTCTATGCCAACAAGGGTTACAACCCCCAACTCACACTATCTCTCAAAGACATCCCCTCCCACGTCGCCCACAAAGTCGCCAAGGACCTCTGCTCCCTCCACCAGTTCCTCCAGAATGAAATCGACACTGCCAACCAGGCTTACTCCAAGCACACCAATGCCTGATGCAACCCCACCCCTGACTAGCCTCCCAGCATGCTAGTTTGGCTCAATTGGCACAACCTCAAGACCCGGAGGCCCTCCATCAAACTGGACCACAAGCACCTCAGTCCCTTCAAGGTTCTCCAGAAGGTTTTCACACATGCTTACAAGCTCAACCTACCTCTGGGCCTCAAGGGCCTCCACCCCATATTCCATGTCCGACTCCTTAAAAGACATGCTCCAGACCCCTTCCCTGTCCAACGCCCCCATTGACTGCCCCCTGTTGAAGCTGAGGACAAATGCTGCTATGAGGTTGATCAGATCCTCAACTCCCATGTAGTCCAGGGCCAACTCTGGTACCTGGTCCACTGGAAGGGCTATGGGCCCAAGAACAACACCTGGGAACCCTGGAGGAACCTCGGCGGAGCCCCCGACAAACTCCAGGACTTCCACTGACAACATCCCGCCAAGCCTGGGGACCCCCGGAAGTAGTAGCTACAGATGGCATCAGTGGGCATAACCCCTGCCTCTGGATTTGTTAGGGATTCAACTCCCATGAATAGACCCCTGTGTTTTTCACTTACTTGCCCTCTCTCACTTTCTGAAAGTCCTTATCTTTACCAGGAATGCAAATGGACAGAAAAGGAAAGGATTTTGTAAAAACAAACTAATATACAAATATATGACATAGGTCTGGGGGAAGTTCAAGGAACCCCCCACCCCCCCTCTAGAGCCACCCCCCCAATCCTCCCCACCATGTCCACCTCGAGCTGTGCCAAGACCACTGCCAATACCTCTGGGTGCCCCGGAAGTGGCTCCCCCACATCCATCACCACCTCCCACCATGCCCCAGAGTTTGCCATGGCCCTCTGCTGATGCCCTGCCAGGAGACAACCATCTGGCCAACCCCCTGGTCCAACTCTGGGGGGAAATCCCCGGGCATCCTCAAGAGCCCATCCTGGACTGAGGCAAATGCCATTGATGCCCTCTCCAGGAGGATTTGGTGCTCCCTGGCCCAATCTGTTAGGACAAGTCAGCATCATCAAAGGGGAAATGAGAACCACTTACGGAGGACCCCCCATTGCCCCAAGGCTGCCTCATTGGCAAGCCACTCTTTCCGCCGGCTTGTGTCCTCTGCAACCCCCTGAAGCACCTCTGCAGGTGGCACTCCCTGGCCCCATGCCTCCAATTCCACTGCCTCTGCTCATGCTTGCAAGTGCCCCACCTGCACCTCCAGCTCCTGGACTTGGGCTGACTGCTCCATGGCTGTCCCCATGGCAATCTCCTTATCCCAGTGCACTGTGTCCCTCTCCCTCTAGAGCCCATCCCTCTCCTCCCCAATCCTCTGGACCTCCTCCTCGTGGGTGGCCAGTAGCCACTCCAACCCCTCAACCTGGTGCCTCAGATACCCCTCCACTGTCAACCCCAACCCCCCCATGACCTGCTCGACCAAAGCCCCAGAGGTCAGGGAGTACATCATGGGGCCCAGGGGGCCTGCCATTACCTGCTTGCTCAGCCCTGCCTCCAGTGACAGGGATGCCCTCCACTTACCCTTGGCACATGCTAAAAGAGGCCCCTCCCTCCATCCTCCCCACAGAGGCCTGACCTTCATCATGGATTGCCCTGCACTACTCCCTGCCTCTACTCTGGAACCCTGCCCTGACACCCTGGCCCTCTGCCCCCTCTCTAGCTGCACTGCAACCCAGTCCAGATCCCACCCTTGCTCTGCCATGATGCAGGCTGCGCACCAGCTTGATGCCACAGAGCACCTCTTGTGCTGTGAGCAACATGGGAGACACACCAAAGTGTCATGCTGCACCCCAAGTATGGGCTCCTCAAACTCGCAGTCCTCCCTCCACTGGGTGCAGGACATGCACTGTGGAATAGGTTAGTAGGGAGAAAAGGAACAGTGCACAAGTACTCACTGGGGCCACCAACAAACACCACTCCAGCATCAGGGGAGCCCTCACCCACCCCACTGCCTCTGCGAACTGCTTTAATGAAACCTCTGCCTGGACCGCCCTTGGAGCCGCAGAGATGGACAGGACTAGCCCAGGACCCAGCACTGGCCTTGAGCACAAGGGGGGGACCACCACTGCCAGCAACTGAGTGACACCTGTGCCTGAGGGACCCGCCATGGCCACAGACAACTTTAAGGAGTTCTTATCAGTACTCCAGAGCAGACAAGGAGGGACCACACTTACAACTATGATACATAGCCTGAACCCACTGAGGGTCCTGACTACCCTCAGAATCCTCAGAGGAATGGGGGAAGGAGGGGACAGAGGAAGAAGGGGAAGCAACTGGGGAATATGCAGAGGAAGACATTGTGAGGAATTGGGGAACCCCAGGGTATATCCAACCCTTTTTGATGGCTTGGGATGACCCCCTGATAACTGGCGGCCACACTTTGACTTTGTTCCCCATGCCACCACCACCTGCAGTTTGATCAATGTTGATCAACTTTGATTCCCATGCCCTGCCAATCCCCATATGGCACCCCGCATCTCAAGGGTCTTGATGCTGAAGGGGGGGTAATGTCATGACCTGCTCCCTCTCCCCTGACTTTGCTGCCAGTACGATCACCCTCCAGAACCCCTCCTCCAACCCCCCGCCAAATCCCCAACCCCCATGGCCACCCCAGATAACTCTGGTGCTTCTCCAGCAAAACCCAATGGCCCCCAGGACAACTTTGATGCCTTCCCTGCAGCCACCCACACTTCCCCTGATCCCCCTGAACTACTGAAACTCTTCCCATTGCCCCTGGGCCCCAATGAACAGCACCCATTCATTCTCCTGATTCACCCACCCACTCTGGAGTGCCCCAACAATCCCGGAGCAACCCGCACCCCCTGTGGAACTCATCAGGAACCCACTATGACCCGCCTCTTGATCATACCTGAGGTAGCTCCTGGTACTCTAGTCTTGATATTACACTTACTGGTTACTTGTGTCTTGTATCTCTCCTATCTGTTTCTACTTTCCATCTTGAATCCATCTCTTTATTCTGCTTTGTCTCGTCTTGCCTCCATCTCGTCTCAACTGTGCATATCTCCTTTGTCTTCCTAAGTTCCATACACATCTGACAACAGTACAAACTCCGTGCACCATGCCATGGCCCCAAACATTCTTACGACCCTCCGGACCTCACCTCCCTGCTCAGTTCCAAAACTCTACCCTTCTTGGTTGATCCTCCATCAGACTTTGGCTCCAATCCTGCCACTTTTAAAGCCTCCATCTACCCACACTCTCCTCTAGACCTGCCCCAGTTCAGGCACCCCCGCACTTGGTCTTAGACCCTCCTGGACCACTCCAGACTCACTTGGACCACTCCCCATAAGCTCCCCTTGCAGGTTTCACCAAGCCCACACCCTCCTGGGAGTGCCAGGTTATAAGTGCAGGACACCAAGTCCACCTAGTAAGGATTCGCCCAGTGTTGCTGAGCTCCTGAGTCAGTGGAACCTGACAGGTGGAGTACAAGGAGCACCATGCTGAGTATGACCAGCAGCAAGATTGGCATTGGGTGGATGCCATATACTGCCATTGTAAGTGTTCCATTCCTGGAGATGAGGTCCTCTGTCAGTTTCCACTGACCTAAGGGCTCAGCTACACTGGGCAAGTCTCTTACTAGGCAGACACAATGTCTAAACTTATGATCCCTAACTCCAGTGAGCTCTGGAAGAGTGAAATGGGGTAGGGAAAGGAGATAGTGAAGGCTTGGAGAGGTTCAGGGTGTTCCTGTGAGATCTACAGGGGGGCAGAGTGATTGGGCAAGTGGGAGGCACACACAATACAGAACTCCAGAGTATTAATGACAAACTCAATGAGTCTGGGCTACAAGTACAGGAGGTCCCAGAAGTTGAGACAAGGTGAGAGATGGGAACAAGACAAGACAAGACTTTAGAAGACAGACAAGAGATGAAAAAGGAAACTGATAAGGTTGAGACTGATAAGATGGAAACAGATGCAATTGAGAAAGAGATTGGATTCAATGAGATGAGACAGAACAGAGAGATGGAAATACAAAAGATGTAATAAACACAAGAATGTAGGTAATATCAAGACTACTTAGCTACTTCCTACACCATGGCTTAAATACCTGTGGGGGGAACTCCTCTGAGATTGCAGGTCTGAGGTCAAGTTGTGTGGGCAGGTCTGGGGTGTGGTTGTTTAGGGTGTCCCAAGACTGGCTAGTCAGTGGCAGTTTTGTATTGATATATAACCATGATGTGCGCCAGAGCAGGTGGACTTATTCAGAGTCTGAGGGGATCTCAGGGACTGCCAGAGAAGCATTGGGGTTTTCTAGATAAGCCTCAGGAGTTGCCAGAGCAGGTGCCAGGGGTTGGGAAGGTGTTGTGGATGTTGGGAGTGGGGGAAGCGGGAGAAAGTATGTCCTGGGCTTGCTGAGGTGGGTTGGGGGAGGTCTGGAGTCCAGCAGGGGTTCAGAAACAGTTTGTGACATTACCCCCCCTTCAGTATTAAGACCCTTCAAGGCATGGAGGTATTTCCAGTGTTCTGCAGTGGTGTGGGAATCAAAGTTGAAGTGCAGTATCTTTTTCAACTAGAAGCTCCCTGAGAAGAAATAAAAGAGAGCCTGACATGTTCAGTGTATCATAGTTATTTCCTTTATATCTCCCCCTGCTACCCATACCACTTCATCATCTTCATCTCTGACCCTGCCCCATCCAACAAGAATGCTGTCAATGTCTGGGTAGCCTACGAGGATTGTCAGGCAGAGCATGACCAAAGGCAGAATCATCATTGGATAGATGCAATGTATTACCACCATAAGTGTTCCAACTGATATTGTGTTAGGTTCTGCTGGTCCTTCCTTATAGAGCTGTCCCTCACTGTGGCTGAGTCCTCCAAGGGCCCTTCTCTTCTGGGGGGTCCTGAACCCTCCTCTGGGTCAGCTTCTGGTTCATCAGGGCATCCTCTGAAATTGGTGTTGGGGCTAAGTGAGGTACAGGTGGTGCCAGAGGCCTGGGGAGTCCAGGCAGGAGGATGTGATGGAGGTGCAGTTTGTAGAGGTGGTGGGTAGGATCTGGGGGCCTCCCACCCTGGCATGGTGTCTGGCAAAAGCCCCAGTAAGTTGGCATCCTAGCTAATGGCCTGCATGTCCCCAGCTGATCGACCATTCAGTGCATGACTTGTGCTTGTCATGGGGAGGAGTGTGAGTTTGAGGAGCCTGCCATGGGGTCTTATTAGGATTCTTCCATATGCCTGTCATGTCATGCAAAGCACAAGAAGTGTTCCATGTCTCAGGAGTGGCAGGTGGCGAGCATTGCAGTGGAGCAGAGATGGGACCAGAAGTGGGTCTTGGAGTGGTTGGGGGAGGAGTGGAGGGGCCAGGTATCTAAGGCATTGCAACCTGTGTGTTCTGAGAGAGAAAGCAGGGAGGGATGACCCCAGGGGAAGGTAGGACTGCTGCAGGGGGGCACAAGGAGGGGGCCCCATCTTCTAGGGACAAGGGGAAGTGCAGGGCATCCCCCCACTGGAGGCGGGACTGAGCAAGAGGCCCTGGGGTGAGGTGGCAATGGCTGGTCAAGCTAAACAAGGGTGCCAGGAGTCCAGTCAGAGGTCATTTCACATCAAGTGTTGGCATGCTTGGAGCATGCCTAATTGGCAGTGTCAATTTCCTCCCAGAGTAACTGATGAAGGGACCAGAGGTCCTCAGCAACTTTATAGGCAATGTGCAAGGGAATGTCTTTGAGGGACAGGGAGAGCTGGGGGTTGTAGCCCTTGTTGGCAAAAAATGGGGAGACTCCAGTAGTGGAGTGGGGAGTATTGTTGTAGGTAAACTTGGCCAGGGGTAATTCTGCATGCTAGTTATTCTGTAAGTAGTTGACATAGAGGTGGAGGTACTATTCCAGGATCTGGTTTACTCATTCAGTTTGCCTGTTGGTCTCCATGTGGTATGTGGTTGACAGGTTGGTTTTGATTTTGAGCGCCTTGCATAAGGATTGCCAGAAATGGGATACAAACAGAGGTCCACAGTCAAAGATGATGTTATCTGGGAGTCTATGCTTGGAGAATACATGTTTAAGAAATAGTTGGGCAAACTCCAGAGCATTGTCAGTGGTATGGCAGGGGATGAAGAGGGCCTGCTTGGTGAGGTGGCAGACAATGATGAGAATTGCATCAAAACCTTTGGAGTTGGGAAGTTCAACAATGTGATCCATTGAAATTGAGGACCAGGGGTGCCAGCCAATGGGGAGGGGTTTCAATAGTCCATGAGGATGATGGCAGGGTACCTTGGCCTAGAAACAAGATTTGCAGGCCCTTACATAGTGCATGACATCCTTCTTCATTCCTAGCCAAAAGTAAGTGTAGGAGATGAGCTGATGGGTCTTATGAATTTCTGGGTGTCCCTGGAGCTTGTGGTTATGGTGTTGCCAGAGTATGTTGAGGCAAACAGATTTATAGTCTGGAGCATAGATTCATCCATTCCAGAGCAGGAGGTGGTGGTCTGGAGACAGTGTGAAGGGGTTTTTGGTGTTCAACTCATTGGCAGGGTTGTTGTGGGGGTCATGCTGGGCAAAGAAGGAGTCCAGGGGGGAGTTTCTAATTTGGTGGAGGATTCCTTCTTTGTTTAAAATCAGCATAGCATGTAGATGCTTAGGGGGAATTACCACTTGATGGTTAAACATGTTCCATTCAGCTTCAAAGGACTTTTTCAGATACATGTCAGACCTCCAGGTGAGTGTGTTGGGTTTTGCACCGAGTTGTCCAGGGCAATAATGGATGGTAAAGTTATACTCCAAGAGAGTTTTGGATTATTGAGCTTGGCAGTGGCTGAGCTGTTTGGTGGTTGTGAAGTATTGTAGATTGTTGTGGTTGGAGTAGACTTGGATTCAGTGCAGGGATCCCTCAAGGTAGGCCCACCATTGATGGAAGGCTTCAACAATCACAAGAAGTTCCTTGTCACAGATATCATAGTTGAGCTCCATAGGGATCATTGAACAGGTGTAGAAGGTGGTGGAGTGGAGGTTCCTTCCTCTGGAGTCAGACTGGAAGAGTATTCCAGTGATAGCATAGTTGGAGGCATCACATTTGAGTACAATTGGTAGGGAAGGGTTGAAGTGGCAGAGGATCAGAGCAGAGGTGAAGGCCTTCTTGAGGAGGAAGAACACACTTTGGCACTTGCTGTCTCATTCCCAAGGAGTGTCCTTCTGCATGAGTCAGTTGAGGGGTTTGGTGATTCCAGAGTAATTATCAATGAATCAGCAATAGAAGTTAGCAAATCCCAGAAATGACTGTATCTCCTTGACATTCTATGGTGGGGGCCAGTTGAGTATGGCTTTGACCTTAGCAGGGTCCATATGTACACCATTGGGAGTGACAATGACTCCAAGGTATTTGACCTCCCTTGTGTGGAAGGAGCATTTCTCAGGTTTGGCATGGAGGTGGTACTTCTGGAGTCATTCTAAGATGTGGTGGACATGCTCTGGGTGCTCCTCTGGCAAGTTTGAGTAGATTAGGATGTTGTTCAGATACACAATAACAATGATGTCATTCATGTTGTGGAAGATGTTGTTCATTAAATACTGGAACATGGCAGGGGAGTTAGTCATTCCAAAGGGCATTACTAGGTACTTAAAGAGGCTATAGCAGGTGTGGAAGGCAGTCTTTCATTCATATCCCAGAGCAATCTGGATGTTGTTGTAGCCAGACTGGAGGTCTATCTTGGTGTAAACCTTGGCATTGCAGAGGCAGTCAACAAGGTCTCCAATCAGGGGGAGAGAGTACCAGTTCTTTTTGGTAACTTTATTAAGTTTCCAGTAATCCACACAAAGATGAAGGGAACCATCCTTCTTCTTGGTGAAAAGGACAGGGGCTCTGGTGGCAGAGATCAAGGGTCAGATGAAACCCTTTCCAAGCATGTCATTGAGGTAGTCCTTGAGAGCCCAAAGTTTGACCTCTGACATGTTGTAGATCTTGCTAAAAGGAGGGGAGGCACCATCTTCAAGATTAATTGTGTGTTCATAGGATTAATGCAGGGGAAGTTCCTTCATGCTTCCTTCAGAGAGCACATCAGTGAATTCATAGTACTCTAGGGGAACTACTTCATGTAATATCTGTTCCTCTGTCTTCAGAGTCTCAGGTGATGTGGTACTGGCATGAAGGTGTTCTCCTGGGAGTGTTGGGGTGACCTGGAGTTGGAAGGTGGGGGTACTGTCCTGCAGGATCTGTGCAAAGGAGACTGTGCCAATGATTTTAATATTGAGGATTTCTGAGTTGATGGTGTCTAGCATCAGAGGTGCAGTGGTGGGAGCCAGGGTTGTTGGAGTCCAAGTGGGGTAATTTGAGCCCCTATATCAGTTGCAGGGAATGTTGGAGGAAGGCTGTTGAGGCATACCTGCAGGAATTTGGGGTGGGGGCATCTCTTCCTCCTCTCCAGAGTTGTCCTTAGGCAATGTGGGGGTTCCAGTGGCTCCAGTATTGCTGAAGGCCCAGTCAGGGTCACCAAAGTCATGGGGGGAGTAGGGACAGAGGGTGATAGTGGCTGCTAAGCAAGCTTTGGGGCCAGGGAACTGCCTTGTGAGGTCCTGCCAGTCGATATTAGGATTGACATCACACAGCCAAGAGAGTCCAAGCATGATTGGGGTTGCCTCCAAGAGTTGGATGACAAGGAAGCAGGTCAGGAATTGCAGGCCATTGTTAAGTGTGAGGGAGCTAGAGTGGAACTTGGTGATCCTGGCCATGGCAGATCTTCTGTCAAACAGCTGTAACTCCAAAGGTGTGTTGAGGGATTCCTGGGGGAGGTCAAGCTGATTGCTGATGAAGATTCTGGGGGCTCCACTGTTGATGAGGGCATGAGGATGACAAGGGAGTCACCAAGGTGGGCATTAATGACAAATGATTGTGCAGATCAGGAGTGAAGCTGTGGGGGAATTTAGAGAACATTGGAGGTGACTCCCAAAACATCATGAGTGGGGGAGATATTGAAGGGAACAGGCCCCAGGTCAGGCAAGTTGTCCTGATTGAGGCAGAGGGTGAGGCTTGGCCAGTTAATACAAGGGTTGGTTGCTTGTAGCCAGAAAAATCTGAAGATGAGGGGGGTAGAGGCATGCAACTTCATGACTAGTAGCTGGAGGTCCTGCTATTGCCCATTGGCAAAAGTGATCCCCATTTCTACACAGTAGGTGATATTGCCTGCAGAGGTTGAATCACCATGAAAGAGTTTTAGGGGGATTGAAAGGGGGAGGCATTGAGGGAGTTGCAGAGCAAGGGCCACTAGGGATTCATCAATGAAGTTGTCTGTTGCACCACTATCAATTAGGGTAGGCATGGGGTCAGAGGTGAAGGGGAGGGTGGTATGGAGAAGGAGGTTGTGGGTGGAATGTGAGAGGAGGTGAGTCAGGAGGGTGTCCAGGGTGATTACCATTGCACAGAGGAAAGTAGCTGGGGCAGAGAAGATGTTGGAGTCTGATCCATAATTCAGTGTGTTTTCAGGACCTAAACTGCTGAGTCATTTTCTGTGAACTGATAGTCACAGTCCTCTCTGTTGATGGTCCAGACAGCATGTCCCATTACCTAGCATTTAGGGCAATCATTGATGAAATGACCCTGCTCACCACACAGAATATATGCTCCTTCCTTTTATGAACATGCCTAGGTCTCTGCTGGGATATCAATCCAGGGCCAGTCCTTGATCCAATTGGCACACAGGGCCTCCTAATTGTTCATGGAGTCCAGGGAGTCATCTGGGTCTGGGAAAATATCAGGTTTGGGGTCTGGAGGGCCTGGAGCATTGCAGAGATTAGTGGCATTAAGTCACACAGGGAGTTGGGGTCCAGGATTCTGAGGGATGTTAACCAGACCTCATCTGGGGGAGAACTAGGGTATGAGGTTAGTGGGCATCATGGGAGCAGTGGTTTAGGGGTTGTTGGTTGCTCTAGATTGCCAACTCAAGTTGCTGGACAGGTTCCAGTTGTTCCATGGGCCTTGGTTCTTGCTTCAGTCTTCCCAATAGCACTGATCAATCTGGGTGCAAGCACCTTGTATCCATTGTATGTGGGTTGTTTAGACACAAGGCAGAGGATGTCCTTAATCCACTGTGGGAGGGTGCAGCAAAGGGCAAATTGGAGAGTGTTGTAGTTCTAGCTGGTCTCATAGGCCTCCTGTTTGAACTGGATGATGAAGGTCATGAATCATTTATTGTTGTGCATCTAAAGGTTGTGGAAGTTTTCTTCCACCTCTGCTAAAGTGTCAAATATTCCAAACTTACTGGAGAATTCCTATGTGAAGGCAGGCCAGTTTGAGAGTACCAGGCTGTTGGGATTAAACTGGAGCAATGCCATATAGTGGTTGAAGGCAATGCCCTGTAAGTAGGAGGCAGCAAAGGCTACTCATGAGCTCTCAAGCTAGAAAGTAATAGGCTTAGCTTGGAACATTGTAAGACATTGTGTCAGGAATGTCCACCATTTCTGGGGGTCTCAGCCATTGAAGGGTTCTGGTTTCTGGATGTCAAGCTTCCCTTCCTGAGCCAGTGCATTGTGTGTGTTGTCTTGGGTGTTTTAGGTTTGGGGTGAGGGTCTAGCATTGTAATAGTAGTAGTAGTTGTTCCTGCCTCCATGCTGAGGGGGAAAGTTATCCATGACCAGGCCCCATCCACCAGAGGGTCCACCATTGGGAGGTCTGCCATTGGGAGATCTGCTGCCAGGGTTTGGGCTAACATTGCCCAGGGGGGGTCTCAGGACTCAGTGAGGGGGAGAAGGTCCTCCAGGGGTTAGCAGGCCAAGATTGTTGGTGTCAGCATGGTAGTTAGGCAAGGGAATAGATGGGGGTTGGGGTGGCATAGGAGCAGAGACTGCTCTGGGGGCTCTGGGGCCAAAAGGCTGCTAAAGAGGGGGTGGGGAGTTGTTACAGGGGGGCAGGGCATATCCCTGGGAGGGACAGAGGTCAATATTGGGGGGGTTGGTCCCTGGGGAGCTCAGGAGCTCCTTCTCAAGGGGCAGGTTTCCTGCTAGGGTTCTCTAGTTCATTGATGTAGGAGAGAGTGTGGGTGGAAGTAAGGTCATTGTTGGGAGGTGGGAGGTAGGGAGGTTTCTGAATGGGCCACTCAGGTTTGGTGGGCTGGTCCCAGGTGTGGAAGGCACTGGGGACAGAGTTAGCCTGGAGGCAAGTAGAGAGGGCCAGAGTGTGGGTGATGGGCTGGTTGAATAATCCTCCAGTAGGATTGAGGGGCCTCAGAATGTTGGATGCAGTGTTGAGTTCTGCCTATTGTCAAGCAATGGGAGTTGGAGCCTTGGCTGGGGCCCTGGTGAGTTCCTCCCATTACACATGGAAGGAGTGGGTGGGATCCAAGGGGTCTTCAAAGCAACAGGGGTTCAAACTGGTGTGGATTTCATTGACCAGTATACAGAGTTCTTTCCAGAGGCCAGCATTGATTCTGAGGGTGCTCTGGACATTTTTGAGAAGGGCACCTTGTTAGTAGCACTTGTAGAAGTCCAGGAGGTGATCTGCCCAGGTCTCTAATGTTCTCATGATATTTTGGTGTCCCAGACTGACAAGGAGGGCCCTTGCTCTCTTGGCAAATTCCACAGGAGCTAGGTGGAGCAAGTGGAGGACCTCATTGCATTGTTGGACATAGGCTTTGACTCTTTTCTGCCTAAGGGAGGGTGGGGCTTGGATGGGAGGGGCAGTGGAGAGTTGGGGCCATGGGGAAAAATATCCATTGAGCTGTTCTGGGGGGACTGGGGCCACAGCAGGAGCAGGATAGGCATAGTAGGCCTTAGGGGGGAAAACTGAGGGGGCCAGGGCCATAAGTGCCCAAGGAGCCAGCAGGGTTTCAGGCTGTAGCCAGGGGTAGGTCTCTTCAATGGAGTACAGCAAGGGGTGGCACCAGTCCAGAGGTGGGCCCTGACTAACAGATGGGCCATAGGGGGTGTGGTTTAGTTCTGGGGCCCAGTACCACAGGGTAGCTGTAGCATAGTGGTCAGGCATCAGATACAACAGAGAACAATAGGGATTGGGACAGCCTACTGTAATAGTTAGTTAAATAACTGGTAGGCAAGTATGCGGGACTGTAGTTAGTCATTAGGAACAGAGTAAGGGGAGAGTTTTAATATTATGTCAGGTTCCACTGACCCAGGGGCTCAGCTACACTGGATGAGTCCCTTACTAGATGGACACAATGTCTAAACCTATGATCCCTAACTCTGGTGAGCTCCAAAAGAGTGAAACAGAGTAGGAAAAGGAGATAGTGGAGGTCTGGGGAGGTCCAGGGTGTTCCTGTGGAATCTATGGGGGGGAAGAGTGATTGGGTGAGTGGGAAGCACATGCAATACAGAATGCTGGAGTATTAATGATGAACTCAGTGAGTCTGGGCTACAAGTACAGGAGGTCCTAGAAGTCAAGACAAGGCAAGAGATGGGAATGAGACAAGACAAGACTTTAGGAGACAGACAAAAGATGAAAAAGGAACCTGATAAGGTTGAGACTGATAAGATGGAAACAGATGCAATTGAGAAAGAGATTGGATTCAACAAGATAAGACAGAACAGAGAGATGGAAATATGAGAGACATAACAAACACAAGAATGTAGGTAATATCAAGACTACCTAGCTACTTCCTATGCCATGGCTTAAATACCTGCAGGAGGAACTTCTCTGGGATCATGGGTCTGAGGTTGGGTCACATGGGCAGGTCTTGGGTGCAGTTGTTCAGAGTGTTCTGAAACTGGCTAGTCAGTGGCAGTTTTGGATTGATACATAACCATGATGCACACTGGGATGGGTGGACTTACCCAGAGTCTGGGGGGATCTCAGGGACTGCTGGAGAAGCATTGGGGTTTTCTGAAGAAGCCTTGGGAGTTGCCAGAGCAGGTGCCAGGGGGTGGGAAGATGTTGTGGATGTTGGGGGCAAGTGGGAGTATGTCCCAGGCCTGCTGAGGTGGTTCAGAGGAAGGTCCAGGGTCCAGCAGAGGTTTGGAGATGGTTCATAACACTAGTATATCAGCTGAAGTTCCCTGCTGGCCTACATCAGTTGCACTCAGTCTTCAATGTTGTCAAGCTTTTTCAGCCCTAGAAGGCCCCACCCCTAGCCATTGCTCTAAGCCACCACCACCACCAATTCTAGTTGATAATGAGGAGTATGAAGTGGAGGAAATTCTGGATAGCAGGGCATTCTGGGGAAGTTACAGTTCAAGGTGAAGTGGAAGGGATATGGCATCAAGGACATCTCTTAGAAACCACAGGCTCATGTATGCATGGTCAGCTCTAATTTTCAACTTCTATTACAGGCACCCCAATGCATCCAAGGCAATCCAAGGCATCTACCCTACTCTGTGGCAGACCAAGCAATCCACAACTTCTTCTATCCTGTATGTTGAGATGCTGCATGCTAGACAGGGGGTGATGTCAGGGGACTGCTCATACTGCTCATTCTAGACCCTGTGTTTGTCTCCCTTATTTCAGGCCTGCTACTCAGGTTTGTCCTGTCTTCTGGTGACAAGTACTTTCAACCAAGGGCTATTCATTGGTCACACTTTTATGTGGTCATATACTCTGAGGCCAGAAATCATGGCCATTTACAATGGATTTCTGTTTTTGGATCAGGTTCTGGATTTAGTTGTTGTTGAGTGTTTCTTCCAGAAGCTCTAAAGCAATTTTTCTGAACACTGGGAATCCTCAGACTTGTTCTCTTTGGATCTCCCTCTGCTAGATAAGGAGCTAGAACTCTAGAACTTCTTGTAGATGCTTAATAGACTTTGGATCTCTCCCTTTCAGTTGTGTGATTGAGCCACAGCCTCCAGATGCTGCCCTTACAAAGACTTAACTAATTCATTGCCAATAGTAGCAACTTAATCATTATATGAGCTTACATTCTAAGAAATTTTCTTACCACTTTTACTTACCACTTACATCTGTTCATTTTTTCTCATTGCCTCATACTGTCAGTCATTAACCATTCCCAATTTTAGTTCAGAGTCTGTATTCTGAAACTTTTACCAGAACCATTGCACACCTGCTTATACCATGAGCTGAACCAACCTTTTTCTCACCTATCCTATTTTTTTCTACTTTGTTTCTTATACTTCATCTCTTTTTATCTCTCTATACCACCTTGTCCATATTTCTACTACCTCCAAGGGTTATATCTAGTCTATTGTTTTTCCTTCTTTTTGGGTTGGGTTTGTTTCAGTTCATCATTGCCTATTAGTGCTTAGTGGTTGTTGCTAGTATATTTTCACATCCTCATTTTCTCTCTAGGAATGATTACAACTTGCCCTCAACATGCTAGCCCTATGTGGTTGCCATTGCAGATCCCCTGCATGGCAGCAAGGCAACATCAGATGTCATCAGTGTATCGTTGGCAAGATATCATGGATGTGGTTACAAAATGATACCATTAGCCAAGTGTATCTCAGGCCCAGTAAGGCAATACCATTACAAAGGATAGAGCTACAGAAAAAAAAAGATGGCCATAAATTTCACTTCCCTGACACATGACAGTTTTGCCCCTGAAATCAATAGAAAGATCCGGACTAGTTGACTAGTGGGCGGTTCCGATGCTTCGCATGCATGCATGGTTGTTCGGTTGCGCATTTCCTATGAAGGTAAGTTGCATGGAAGCTCAGGTCCCCGAGGCACAGCTGCGATTCTTTACCTGGGCTCGCAGAGGCTCTGTCAGGGGATGGGGGAGCCTGTCCGGTCAGCCTGGTTAAGCTTGCCTCTATTAGAGGATGGAGAGGTGGGTACAGCAACCGGTGTTAGTGGTGCATGTGGCCGTATGAGATCAAGGGCCCTCTCTGTTCACAGCTTTTTGCTTCGTGTTCGCACAACAATTTAATGAGGTGAAATGTGAAGTGGATTGTTGCGGATGACCAAGATATTGACATGCCGAGTAGTATCAAGTGTCTTTAAAGGTAGCATAGGATGAACGATAGTTTCGTACAATGATTCCTTATAATGCGTATGTGAGAGCAGCGGGCGAAACGAAGAATGGAATCCAAAGTATGGGGTTTAGTGTTTCGTGGGACTTTACTGGACAATAAGTAGACGCACAAGCAGACTAAGAAATCCAGTCATTGCCCTGTGTGGACTGAGAATCAAAACTTGGATAAGTTGATCGAGCTCTCTAATCATTGGAAGGGTAATAACAGTCACTCAGCAGGGCCCCACCAACGACAGACAGTGCAAAACCATCCAGGCTTGAAGGAAATTGGGATAGGCAACACCCCGCAGAGCCGATAATATTCAATGGCTATGTCCCTATCCACGGAAACTGCGAACAAACTAGAGTCAGTGTCATGCAGTAAAACAGATAAGTCAGAGGTGAACCATTGCGACATCGCGGGCAGACATGCCTGAACTTCGCCTGGGATTTAGCTTATAGAATTTTCAATTGGCTTTGAGGACTAGGACAAGCCGAGGCTGACTCACAGGATAAGGCACAGGATAAGGCTGCAGTATGCCAAAGTGTCAGTACGTTTGCGTTCGAAATCAGACGACTTACAGCCCATTGAAAAGTAGAGTACGAGAAAGTGGAAGATACTAATGTGAGAGTCTGGTTAAGAGTCAAGAAGGTCAAATGGCTGGGCCGCAGCCGCAGCCGTAGCCGCAGGGGCAAGGTGCTCAACATCATTGATTTCACCTTATCTCATGTATCTATACACCGTATTCAATACTCATGCCCTACCATGCAGTCGCCAGGCCCCCCGAGTCGGCAGACTCTGATATACCAGCAATTCTTGCTGTGCTTCCTATAATTATTTTGCAACTCTGTTTAATTTGTATATTGAAAGATAATCAAAGTTGAATGGAGACAAACAACCTAGAAATCGTCGAGTCCCTTCCTAACGATGATTTGGGAGTGTCACCTCTTGCGTCACCTCTGCCTGCCGTACGATGCCGTGGCGGACTCTGAACTTTCGCTGATCAACGCGACGCGCAAAGGAGACGCGATTTTGTTGAACGCCAAGTTCTAAGATCATGGAGACATTAAAAAGCCTTGACAAATGAGACCCACAATGCTCAAGAAGCTCCAGGTTATGCCCGGTCACCGATATATTTGTTGAAGTAATCTAATGAGATTTCGAACAATACACAGTCAGGAACTGATGACTGCCAGACAGTATGCCAAACGGAGTCTGAAACAAGAGGCCTCGCTTCCGGTCTGTGACCCTGCTTGGGGGCCTGCCAACCGCACGGTAGGACATAATAATGTTGGGAAACAAGTTTAAAAATTCTGACGACATTCTGCGGTATGAAAGTCCTACTTACTACAGTCTGTAGGGCATGCATGGACATTGTTCAGAATCTGGTTGAAACCATACGCTTGATGGCCTCATTAACTCCTCTTTGAAAGGGCATCTGGCAACCCTGCTTATGTCTCTCGTTTCCCGGCCCGGTCTCAGTCAGGATGATAACTAAAAATGTACTGGTCTGCTAAACTCTTTTTGACTCGCTTACTCAAGTTTTCCCGGGTCGATTTTGTAAAATATGTAGGTATCAAAAGATGTTCAGCACTTTCTGTCCTAACTACCTATCTAGAAGGGTTCTATGACTCGACGGCATTGCCTCGAAAGCTCGAGGTCCCTCTATCACGGGCTATAGCTAAACGTGATGGGTTCGTTCGCGGCGTCAAGCTCCATCTTTCATTTCAAAGAGATGAAGCCTCTTCCAACTTCACTTTCCTCATTCGAATAGACTTCTGCCGTCAAAGGTCTACTTCATTATGTAAATAAACATCGGCGACTCTGATGCGCCGTTTGGCTCGTCATCAACCGCCTTCTCCTCCATTTCTGACAACGTGTAAGTTTTATGCATGTTTTGATGCTGCCAGATTCGTACATTCAGAAGCAATTACCTTATGCGTCATCTGAAAAAGCCTAGGATTCCATACGACATCCGGTCATTCCCGCTCCGCGCAATGATGAAACCTGTGGGGTTGTCACCCGTCCTTATCTCCAGTTGCCCACTGCTTTCACTCCGGATAAAAGACAGGATCACTCCACTCCAAACACTAGTACTTAAGAAGAACTGCCTATTGGATCATATCATTACCAACGCTCCTCACATCAACATCTGACGTTTCTGTGACGGGACCAACGACCCATTCCCAGCTGAAGCAAATACTGTCTTTGGAAATACTAACCATACACTTCCAGATAATGACCAACTCAGGTCATCTCTCCCAAACATAGATCTAATTGGTACGCCACAGATAGGAAGTATATTTCCCCCGGGGCCGGCCATCAAAGTGATGCCAACATCGTGGATGCAATTCATTCAATAGGATGATTTAAGGGACCCGGCGGCTGAAACTAGTCAAATTGATATTTGTGCAAACATAATGTAGTTATTAATCATGACATTATAAGGAGGAACACAATCCCATAGGTAAGTATCTATTGTACACATGATTGGAGTCGATAACAATATGCAGGTATGCAGCGGTCGAAGTATTATCAAGAAAGATATAAATATAGGGATGTAGAGATGAAAACAGCAGATGAACTTACGACAACGTACGATAATGCGGTCAGGGATAATAGGCGCTGCAGTCATCACCAAATTGTGAACAACCTTGCGAATCACCACCTTGGTGTACAATAGACGAAACGGGGCCTGAGAATACACCAGGATCGAGATACGTCGATGAAGACGTACTATGGAGTGAATGGGCACTCGAAGGGGGATCACGGTGATGATATTGTCCATTACCTAAGATCTGGCCATCGTTCATGCCTGGGCCAGTAGGTGCGTGAAAACTGAACTGATCCATGTCCGAAGGGACATGATAAAACGGCTCATGTATATCGCTTTTATAAGACATGGAGCCCGGCGCCAGATCATTGAAGATCGGGGAGCCTCGAGCACTGTGGCTGACTCCAGTGCCTGCACTAGTGGCGACAGAGGTGGCGGTTCCGGGCGGTGTATATGATGTCCAACTACCACCTGAATAGGCTGTGCTTGGCACAGATTCCGCGCGGCGTGGTGACCGCAAAGGCGGAAGCAGGGGGCGGTCATGACTATCCATAGTCGGGTACCCATGAGCAGTGTAAGGAGGCGCCTGAGAGGAGGGCACTGATTTTCTGTAAGTCGTGTCGGGATAGCTATTGCGGCCCACTCCATATCGACCAGTGTTACGACTGACTTTACGGTTCTCCCAAATCAATCGGATTGTCTCCGCCCGTTCCTCACTACGAGAGAAGCCCCAGCGCATCTCAGACAAGGCGGTTAAACATATAGCCATAGCATCTTCAGTTAGCAAGTGACCCCGGCCTCGAACCTGGTCATCTTCATCCCACTCGATGAACTCGCCTTCAACACTAGTAGCCAGAAATCCAGCAAAGAAACAACCATCTCGAATTAGACCGGCATCCCATTTGAATAGGCCGCGGTCATCTTGAGTTAGGTGATATTTTATGATACGAAGAACGACAGGCAGAAGGTCAAGGCATTTTCGAGTGGCGATGGCATGCAGGATATGGGGTGACAGATAAGGGGACGATGAAGAGTACGAAGATGGACGAGAAGAAGGAGATCTATTCGAGAACACAGAATCACTCGGCTTCGTCATGCATTGTTTGAGTGACTCTCGGATGATATTGTCTAATCCAAGGCCAAAATTTTAGCCCGAAAGTCAACGACATTTCAACTAAATATAGGACTCACGGCATTCAAAGATGTAGATCTGATGTCGAAACAGAATGTATTGAGCTATCGTTATCGCAATTCTTGAGGTAAGCTTACTCACCTGCCAAGCACTCACAAACTGTTCGAGATTAGCGGACCCCTGATCAATCGGTCCGTTTCGTCGCATAGAGTCAAATTGCTTCCAGCAGAGATCGAGGTCTTCCCAAATCTCACGCATCCCATCAGCATCTATGAGACCATGCTCTTCTGCCCTACGGGTAGCCTTTGGACCAGTAAGAACGGAATGCACTCTTCTGCATATGGCACTGAGCTGGAGAGGTAGAGAAAAGAGCTGGGAAATTCTCAATAAGATTTGAGCAGCAGCAGAAGATTGATGATCTTGAGGAAGGAGACCGTGGCTCGACAGCGGCCGGACGGATTCTGGCGGGGACGGTGGCATACTCATGGCAGAATTGTCGGAAGTGAACGCGTACGCCGGCAAGGTGTTCTGAAACGCTTCATAGTCATCATTATCGCTGGGCTCCTGTTTTGAGACACTGATCTATATATATATAATGAGAAATAATAGCTTACAGGACCAGGCGACCTCCCCGCATGCCAGTGGAAAAGCCTTCTTGCATGTGAGCATACCAAAAGATTCGAGCACGGAGAACAGAATCGTCGGTCGTATCAGGGAAAGGGATTATTGGTGCAGCAGGACCAGCTGACGAACCCGACAAGTTGCAGAGGGCTTGAGCCTGCGATAGGGTAGCTTCATATATAGCAAGTCTCTCAAGAGGATGGGAGTCTGATTGTCATCGTTAGCCGACTACGATGCAAGATTGAATGTTGTACCTTCAAGCAGAGGAATTATCAGCAACAAAACACGCACGCCATCCCAAGAAGGTCGTCTCATGACTCCATGGAAGTCGATGAGTTCAAGGACCTCCCTAAGCATGGCATCAGTGGTGTCCTTCCTTTCTTTCCTTGTTTTTTCGGAGGCGTCCTTGCCTTTCAAGTCATGGTGAGAATTAGTCCTTTTGGAGGCCATATTGTGACTTGTAGCGGTCGGCGTGTCGAGGTCGGAGGTGTCACGAGTATCGTCACTAGCATCAGGGAGACCTCGTTCATCAAGGCCAAAAGAAGCGGCCCAAACAACCAGGATCATAGCAAGAAGACCACCTTCGTGACCGAGAGGTTGAACCCCCTTGGTATGGGAGATATAGCGGGCAGAAAATTCGGCGGGATCAAGTACAGGACCTATGAGGGAGAAAGTCAACATACACACATAGTTGATAGAAAGAAGGAAAGACGGACGCTGAACGGAAAACCAGTTCCAAAACGGACTAGCAAAAAATTCCGGGGACAGCTGGGAAATGATACTGGGGAGTCGGGTAGAAGGCGGAGTTGCATTGGCGGTGCCGTCCGGCCCTACAACTTTGCCGTATATTGCTCTATGGAAGGGGTAAAATCAAAGTGTGACTACTAGCTGGTTGGACGCACTCGACCTGTTGGAGACGACGACCACGTCGTAGAAGCTTTACTGCCTTTACATCGGCAAATTCATCACTGCGGGGGATTTGGGACAAAATCAGATGAGGGGAGAGAGGAAAACTAACACGCATTTCAGGCCGCGTTCTTTGCAGTTGGAACAAGACGGGTGTGGACCGACGGTTGTAAAAGGAAGATCCTTGAGATCACACCGAACTCTGAGACTTATATATAAGAGAGAAATCCTCGGAAGAGAATAAGGAAGCGAACCTCCGCATGCGACAAGCGCCGCACGCAGAAAACTGTTGGCGAGAAGACTTTGGCTGGCCAGTTGGACGACGGGAATAAGGAGCAGGGGCTTTGGAAGAGGACGAGGAGGGATTTGAGGAAGCACCTCTCGGAGACATGGGGACGAGGACAAAAGAGGGGTGGAATGAGTTGATTTAAGAAGTAAGTATAAATCGAAAGGGACTTGGCAAGGTCAGCACGACTAGAGCGGATCTGGGAATCTGCACATTTTGACGTGCAATCGACGCTAGGATTAACACGCAATTAATCTGGTGTTTGGCTGACTTTTTGTCGAGGATATAATGAGAGATCCGGGCAATATGACCCAATAAGGCAGTCGTAGCCCGGCAGCCAATCCGGACCATGCCTGCTTGATGTCACCAATTATTGATGCTCGGCCAGCCTGCTTGCCCAATCACAGCCCACCGGATCTCAAACCTTATCGACCCTGCCTCTCAACTAATTATGACAAAGGGCTGCACAAAAATCTTCCCATCACCCGTACGCCACAATCCGATCACGATCGTCCCATCAGCCCGGCCCTCTTCAGTGCCCGCCCCAGCGCCCCCGCCGTCCGCTGCTCGACGTTCAGTCTCCTGTCCCGCGCCATCTTCTCCACGTCCAGCCCGTGCTTGCCCACAAGCCGCTCCAGGTACGCCACCTCTCCCCCAGACGAGTGTCGCGGCCCACTCCCTGACAGCGCTACCTGCAACGTCGTTCCATTTTGCTGCACCGTAGCTGATATCCGTTCCAAAGCTGGAGAATGTCGTAAGTCTATCATCAAATAGAAGCACAGATCCAGATGCACAAGAAGCACAAGAAGTCCCTCCCCTTCCGCACAAACCGTGCGAATCCGATCCAACATAGAAGCCTGGAATGATACTTGTCCAAGCCAGGGTCAATCAACGTCGTCGAGCGACATCGTGAACCACATGGCATCAACGCTTATTTGTACTCGGGCTCCCTGTGCACCAGGGACACCCTGGGAGCTCTTGACAGACGCAACCCCATAAGGCCAAACCTGAATGTAACGAGAAAAATCACAGAGCACGAGTCCCGACTCACCCTCCACCACGTTAGCCTCTCTGCTCGACATCTTGATCTTTGCGCCGCCGCCCAAATCAGTCACCCAAGGTCCTAATACGGCATCATCAACGTCAGGTTCGTCCAAACTCTCGTCCTGCAATTCCTTAGTCTTGCTGTCATCTTGAGGAAGCTCAATTCGCAGAACATTCCCTGCGTCGTCGCGTATGATTTTGCCAAAGCTTTTTGGAATGGGAGGTGCGCTTTCCAGCTGCGAACTGGAAGCGATCTGGCTCTCGTCAATCTGCGATCGCACTTCTATGGGTTCTGAGCCACCGGGAGCACTTGGGTTCAAATCGTGTATCAGGCCAAGGGCCACGTAACTAGTCAAGAAAATTCAAGTTCAAAGATGATCATCACTCGCGAGGAACACACTTTTGTCGCACAGTTTTCGTCTTGTCCCATGCGTCCTGAAGAATTTTTGGACCACGAATGGCTATACATTTGCAGGGTTAGACAATACAAAATTTAAATTAGCAACGTACGAGGCATCTTTTTCAAGTTGCGTTTGGCATGCCGAGAGTGCGATACTGCTTTGTGAGAGGAGGAACGGGCCTTTCGCCGTTGACGAGGATTTGCCATTTGACTTGTCAGAGGCTATCTATAGCGCGTGAAAATTACTTGATGGATGTGAATGGCAAGGGCCTTGTTCAGCTGAAATGCACTCTGTGATCGGTTCACACAAATCGTGCTCGGATGAGAAAATTCCGCGGCGTTCTCCGATACGGCCAGCTCTTCCGCTGTTTTCCGTCTCCCTACAACTACCCTCTATCGATCTCATGGCCCGCCTAGCTTTTCAAGCACGATCCCCAGTTAATGTCGGTCTATCTGTGCGTGTGATTTGGTTACTTTCGGGACGTGATTTCATCCTCCTTTCAGATTACTAGGCAGTGGTTTACCTCACTAGGGATTTGGGGCGTCGGAGCAGGGACAGCTGCGCTTTTTGTGCGTTATAACATATTTTCAGCCTTTTCACAACTTGATTTAGATATATAGGTGTTGTCAGTGACACCACTTGTGAAGCGGGAATTCCTGGTGAAGGTCCCTGTGGTAGGAACCGCGCCGCTTTCCCCATGCACAGCTGATGAATTTTTTGATAGTTGGGCAGCTACTACGAGGACAAAACGCCGGCGTGTGATAAGCCTTTCTAAATCTGCATGTATTCCCATAGATGCCACAAATCTTATTATAGAAACACCGACATCTCATCTCATCTATGTTCATCTTGAGCATAGACTCTCCTGGATCCCCATAGTGCCGTCTTGCTTTTCCTATAGTTTGCTGGTCACTGGCGGCTCCGTACTTGTGAGGTCTATCCCGAGTTTGGACTCTAATATCTGTACCGCGGCCAAAGTTTGTCCGATTGCAACATCTATCAAATGTCGATGAGCCGTGGCGATCACCGAGCCTGTGAAGTGAAAACGTACGGATGGTGTCCATGCCGAGTGCTTTGGCAGCCTTCAAGTTTCTGTCAATGATACCTTGTTAGCCGCGGATTCGCAGTGGCACAATAAAAACAGTCTCCCACATTCCAATGTCATCAAGAAACACTGCCTGTCCTGGTTTGATTCCATTCCGTTCACATGCCAATAAGTAAAACCCGGGTTCTGGTTTCCTTGTGGCGAAAACAATGAATTTACCGAACGTCCTGAGAAATCATGTCGTTTACCGCATTTTCAGAGTACTGCTGTCACAAAAATCGTCAAATAAAGTTCGAAGGTGATTGGGAGTGGCGCCGTCAATCCAGCCCAAGAATTTTGCCTCTTCGGGAGGAACATCTGCCTTTGCAAAATTGTTGGTCAGCGCAATAATCTTATACCGCCCGGTTGCTGTCCAATACTTCAGTGCGTGAAATGCACACACGTTTAATACCTAGATCTACCTCGGATACGATGAATAGCTTGTAGGATATGCGGGTCGTATGTATTCGAGCCACGCATCATCATCCCAAATAGCTTCCAGAGTTAGTAATGAGTGGTCCATGAATAACCATGTTCGATGAGGGACCATACTTCTCTTCCATTAACGTTGAGGGTTCTCGGAAGAAGGGGAACCCCTGAATGCGATCCATAAATGACTTGAACGCAGGAAATCCAAAAGTGCCACCTACTGAGTCCCTTACGCTTACAATATTTGGAATACCTGTCCAAAAGGTCAGCTGAGATTCTCGCAAGATTTCTTCGACATGCCACAAATTCCCATTCGTTGTGTCAGAAAGTTCGCGGCTGAATGATTCGTAAAACTCAAACAATGGTATTTCGCCACGCTCGAATTTTTGCCATGCACCCTGGGAGCCACGCTCTACACTAAAGTACCAATATATCGTCAAGATAACGCTCAAAACCTTTAGTGGAGTGATAGCATACATGGAACAGTTCAGATAGTTTTCAGGGAGTCCTAATTCACGTTCATACGTGGCTATAGCTATGAAAGGACTTCGTAAAACGACTCCACCAATCTAAAGAATGGGAGTTCGTCAAACATAGGGTGGAATATGATGAAATACATACGTCAAATATGACAGCTTTGATCTGGTCCGAAGGCATGATACTACACAAAACCTCGCAGAGTGTTATGCGAGTATGACCTAGACTCTGGGGAGGAAAAGTTAAATCGATGCTGTTTCACATGAGGTATCATTATTGAGAGTGCTAGGACATTCGTAGATAAAGTTACCTTGTCTATCCAGAAACCGTACTAACGTTCGAGTGAGCGGCCAAACGTGTAGCACGTGAAACTGCGAGTGGTCCGATCTGAAAATCGCGGAGTTAGACTCTGCTCTGGCACTTGGTGGATGGGATCAACTACAACTACTGAATGGATCCTCAGAGTCAAAAGCTTCCTATGCATGTCTCGTCTAATCTCCTCATTGACTGAAGGGATGCTTGCTCACGGACTAATATAGCTTTGTTGCGCAGCAGAGATCCTGACAACGCTTAGACCGTGGTAGAAATGTGAAACAGAATCAGAAGACTAACCCCAGAAATCGAGCTATCAGTGACTTACTTTGCTTCCTGGCCGTTAGTGGCTACTAACTACATAACTTAAAAAACCTTCTCAAGCATATCACGATCAGACACTCCGTCTGACCGCTATGGTTTACTACAATTACCAACATAACGCGATCCCCATGCAAATTAATCTGCTGTCTGATGTTACTCTTGCGATTTCCCCAAAACAGGGATTACAATCTTGCAGCCTCTCATGTCTCAATACGATGAAATAGCTCTGATGATCAGTCTCAGCGTAAAACTGTAAGTTTTAAGCGACTCGCGTCCATTTATGCTCTAGGCAAATTTGCTCATCTTTCGACGTTCCGAGCGAAGGCCGACCAAGTCGTCTCTTGCTGAGTTTAATTCATCGTCCACTGCCAGTTCATATCTATTCCTCACCTTACCTTCTTCTGATCCCAAGGTACAGGCCTAAGTACTTGATGGAGATGTTCAACACTGATTGGGTACTTTCTAAGACATTGGCCTGATTTCTTCTCGCGCTCATCGCTTCTTTTATCTCTTTCATAACAACGTCTGACGTTCGACGGCTTCTCTTCTGTCTCGTCTACATTTCTGAGGTCTTTCTGAGCTCCAATTATACTACTTGGAGTAGAAACTGTTGAAAGGTCGAACGAACGCCCGAGCCGCACGATCTGCAACTTGGCACGCCTAGACCATACGGTACTTATAACCTGTTTAGTACTATGATCGAATCCCCTACATTCTTCGAAGAGCTGTCATCCTCGACCTGTTCTTACTTCTCATAGTGCTGACCCACGATACTTAAAGACAGACAGAAGATCGTGTAGATGGTATAATTGATCTTGAAGCCTGCTTAGATATCTCTTCCGAGTGATCAATCCCAAGGCTGTTCTCATCAGCATACATTCCACCGGGTAGCGATTGAAATATTGATCCGTCTGATTTTCACTTATCACCCATGTTCAGTGTTCAGGTGGATTAAGAGACGTTACGTACTTACATCCATTGAGATCACTTATAGACCTTTTCTCTCATTGAATATAACCTACTATCATAAGCATGAAAGTCCAGGGATGGCGAATCATCTTCCCCCTCGAATCATCCTCAGAGTACCGCAGTTCGACAGCTGCACAGCCACATGGCGCTGCTTCTCGCACTTCAATATAACCGCCGGTTATAGGGTTGTTGCCTTTTTCTACTATCTTGTACCTGCCCACCATTATCATGTACGGAACTCAGCGTGGATATCAATACGCTCCTCAGAATTATGGACGCCAAAGACCACAGACAAATATAGGCTATTCAAGTGGCTACAACGATCACTACCAACAGCAGCAGCAGCAGCAGCAGCCGCACCAACAACATGGACCACCCGGCGCAGATCCTCAGCTTTGGCGGTGGTTTTCTGCTGTGGATAAAGATAGATCCGGGTCTATCAGCGTAACCGAGCTCCAAAGCGCCCTCGTCAATGGCAAGTCTGCGTTCATCATCACTTAGTACTAACTAACGAGTGAATATAGGAAATTGGACAAGTAAGCATGCCCATCTGCTGGTTTAACAACATTGGTCTGATAGAATGGCAGACTTTGACCTCGACACTGTAAAGATGCTCATGGGTATCTTCGTGAGTGTCATCTTCTATCCGGTTGTCCTTGTACTCAAGGCTGATAATGAAACATCAAGGACACTGACAGAAGTGGTACCATTAACTTTGCAGGCACGTTTGACCTTAGTAATCGAAGTGAAGTGCAATCACTCATCGACAAACAACAGAGTTCGCCGGCCTCTGGAAATACATCTCCGATTGGCAGAACGTTTTCCGGCACTTTGACCGAGACCGTTCAGGATTCATCGAAGGTCGAGAACTAGCAGAAGCTCTTCAAAGTTTTGGATATAATCTATCGCCTCCCTTGATGACTTTAGTGGAACGGAAGTATGGTATGTTCCGACCGTTGTACATTCGCAACTACTGCTATTTTACCATGGATCTGTACCAGCATCAG
The DNA here is from genome assembly GCA_017657295.1 of Termitomyces sp. DKA64. Lineage (NCBI taxonomy): Eukaryota > Fungi > Basidiomycota > Agaricomycetes > Agaricales > Lyophyllaceae > Termitomyces > Termitomyces sp. DKA64. The sequence continues at coordinate 76,311 of JAGGAV010000009.1, read as the reverse complement.
GTCCCTTGACAGGGCATGGGCCACCCCCAGGGATTACATTTGATCGGTTTGTCAGAGCATGTGTTGTTGTAAAAACGTTAACAGAGGCTTTCCAACGGTGCGTTATCATCATCCTCGGGATGCTTGCTCGATGCTCAAACACGCACAGGGTTGACACCGATAGGGATGGATGGGCACAGTTGAGTTATGAGCAATTCATGAGTGTATGTCATCCAAACACAGGTCCTGATCTGCTGACTAACTCTCGACATGATACAGATGGTGCTAAGTGTCCCGTGATTACGGCTTTATCTCATCTTCTGGTCATCTTATGGGCATGTATGCATGTGTATGATAAGAACCATGTTAATCCACACAACCAAGAACGTCGAACGCCGGAACTTTGAGCAAAACAAAAAAATCTACCCTTCAAATAGCTACAATCTCTCCCTCCACAAATAGCTAGAAAACAAACTGCACTGTGTAGTGTCCTGTGAACAGTTACGTGCTTCTATGACCCCTCTAAGTGCAAGTACAACCTGGGTTCGTTTCCTCGGCGCCCGATCGGCCACTGTCCAAGGCTTGTCCCAAAATCCGACGTGTGAGACGAGAAACCGCGTCGAGATTCGAAAAGGGGAAGTCAAAATTACTTTGCAGATTCTAATTTACAGACTACCCTGAAGACCTAAGCATATGGATAGAGATGGCAGTACTGTCAGATAATCACTGAATAATGGCATTGTATCGCGGATTTAACTTCATCACTCCCAGCTGACCTCAGGGGGAATCGTCCTGCGGCACGGTCCATCTATATTAGCTATGTGTTGAGAACGCGTTATTGGAGTTGGCCATAAAGATTGTGCCCCAACCGATGTCAACCGTGAGGTAAAGTAGAAAGTAGTTTGATAATGTGACCGGTGAGTTGAAGTTTGTATGATACGATAAGGGTACAGATCACGTACGCCGCCTAGCGGCATACTATATGTTCCTTCTCGGGACAGCGGAAATACAGACTGGTCAGAACGATAGAATCACATTCCAGATTCAATGCGAAAACCAAGCATGCATGTGTGATTGTCATAGACATATAGTTTGGAACATAGTATGCGAGGGCGTTCAAATTATCGCCACATGGCACTGAGCAGCGTCTGATCCAAGATATCCGGAGTTCGCAGGAAAATAAATAAGAGCTGATAGAGACAGCCAACGCCAATTGTTCGGTCGAGAATATGTAACGAAAGTCGTTTCAGACTTCTGATACCTTGGTGTTTTACCGTGCATGTTTCAAGAGAAGTCAAGCGTGCAGCAGTACTTGTATATAAATTTAATTTTCTCCAACATCTGGTGAGTCCCGAAGCCTGAGGCCTCGTCAGAACTTAAAGAGGTCGACCTTAAACCTCCAAATCCCATCAAAAATCATGTCTTTTATGATCATTTCTCCGCTTTAACAATCCTCGAGGCCATCATGTGCACGTGGTGGTCGGGATTTTGTTGCCCCGGTTTCTGATGAAGTCGAAGCTCTGAAGTTTGAAGCTGTCTGAAGTCGCAAATTGACTTCAGATGCTTACGGGAAGTTATCCAATAAGTGTAGTACGCATCGGCCAAAAACGGGGCCATGTATCATGGTATATAGTCATGACGCATCAGCTTGAAGGGGCGAATAGAATAAGTACATCCGTAGCTGGCGGACTGTACGGACCGTACATATATGTATATACAAATATACGGGCCGACAAATTCACGTGCGTCAAAGATGACGGGGTTACCCCAGTTCAACGTAGTCCAAGTACTAGTTCCCAACCAACTACACTTTAACCCCTTCATTCCTGATGCCTCTTGCAAGTTCCAGAGCTGTTCCATGGCCTGAAAAGCTGCCATACGACAAACAGTCCGTGCCCGTTCCTGGGACCAAACGCCCTGGCCAGACAGGTGGGTCAGTTTCTTGACATCACTACTCGATTGCTAAGGGTGTTGGATAGCCCATTATCGGAATGGTGAAGGCTATATTCATTGGACTGATCATGTCAGCTGAAAGTCAAATAAGCTATCTGGGGTCTTACGGACATCAACACGCCCAATATCCTCAGAACACTGGACGAAGTATTCGAAAGCGGTTTATCTGTAGGAAAGGATCAACCATTTCTAGGGCACCGTCCAGTCACATCTACTAATCCTCCTCAATTTGCCTCTCAATATATATGGGAAACGTATGGTAGTGTTGACCTCCGCCGACGTAACGTCGGGAGCGCGCTTGCTTCTCTGTTTGCCAAGGGTGAACTAGGAGGTGGAGAATTTAACACCGTTGGCATTTGGTCCGCTAATCGACCAGGTATCGTACGTTCCTGTGCACTGGGTATACATCATTCTGAGTTTAGTTCCCTCAGAATGGCAAATGATCGATATCGCCCTTCAGAGTTATAATATGGTTTCTGTTAGTCTTTACGATACCCTTGGCAAGGATTCCGTTGGTAGGGGTAATCACTCAAGCTAACCGTGATGTACTGATCCTTCATTTAGAATACATGTATCCGATTCCACGTTTCCGCCCTCTTGTATTGCTGACCCATCTGTCTTTAGAATTGACCATGCTCATCTCACTGTCATCTTTGCCACTTCTGATCACATTCCTACACTTCTTAAACTTGCACCCAAAGTTCCCTTTGTCAAACTCATTGTCTGTATTGATGACGTGACGTCTGGGGCCAAACAAATCTTGACGGAATGGGCTGTTTCTCAGAATGTGCAATTAAAGCAGCTGCGAGAAGGTAGCTGCACTTTCCAAACGCCTCTGACCCCATATTGACTTTTTAATAGTCGAGATCGATGGCAAAGCGAATCCGTCTGAGCCTATTCGGGCAACACCCGATGCCATAGCATCGATCTGTTACACCTCTGTACGTTATGTGATGTGGCCGTTGGTTGTAATGTTTATATCAGCCTTCTAGGGAACAACGAGTAACCCCAAAGGTTATTTTTCTTTTCCTGCGTCCTTTGAATAATATTAAACGACCCTAGGTGTTGTTCTAACGCACGGTAATCTTGCGTCTGCAACACAAAGCAACCTCTACGGGCTTGATCTTCCGGATGCCGCTTGTCTTATCTCCTACTTACCTTTGGCGCACATTTACGAGGTTAGTTGCGTCATGTCCCACTTGCTGAGCTCGAATAATTTCTTTCTTAGCGTATATGCGAACTGTGTACAATTGCTGTTGGCGGTAAGATTGGTTACTACACAGGCGATCCCTTGCGTCTGCTTGAAGACGTCCAGCTTTTAAAGCCTGATTTCTTTCCATCGGTCCCACGTGTCCTAAACAGAATCTACCAGGCTGCCATGGCCGGGGGAAACGTGCCCGGCTTGAAAGGCAATCTTTTCCGCAAGGCAGTCCAAGTGAAGCTCGACAAGCTTCACGCCACTGGAGATGCAACTCACTTTTTTTGGGACAGACTCGTGTTTCGAAAGGCAAGATTCGCTTGACTGTAGGAAGATAAAGTAGCCTTGATTGATGTTCTTTCGTGTCATATAGATTCAGGCCGTTCTTGGCGGACAGCTCAAACTGGTGACCAGTGGATCTGCTCCTATTAGTCCTGACGTCATGGACTTCCTCAAGATTGCTTTAGCCTGTGAAGTCTGTGAAGGTGAGATTCTCGCCTAATCGAGATATGCATAATTAACACTATGGCAGGGTAAGTCATAATCACCGTCAGTTACAGTATCACCTACGCGTATGATTCCAGGTATGGAATGACTGAGAATTGCGCCACATGTACAAAAGGGTTACGGAATGACCCGACTTCTAGCGGAACAGTAGGTCCTCCACAGCCCGTTAACGAAATCAAGCTTGTCGATGTTCCCGCTATGGGCTACACATCAGAAGACACGCCAAACCCCCGCGGAGAGCTTTGTGTGCGGGGTGCCAATTGTTTCCAGGTTTATTATAAAGGTACTGTGGTTTGACATGTCAAGTCCCCACCTTTTATGAACAACCATGTCTACCAGACGAGAAGAACACTAAAGCAGCTGTTGACGAAGAAGGCTGGCTCCACACAGGAGACGTAGGAGAGCTTGATCAGGTTGGCCGATTCAAGATTATTGATCGAGTGAAGGTACATCCCTGATCAAGATCTGAGTGGCTGCATTCTTATTACTTTCTAGAACATCATGAAACTCGCTCAAGGGGAATATGTGGCGCTTGAGAAGATCGAAAACTTATACAGCTCTTCATCTGTGATCGCGCAAATATATGTCCACGGCGACTCCTTGCAGTCCTATTTGCTCGCTGTCGTTATCCCCGATCCTGTTCAACTGGCAGCCTTAGCATCCAAAATATATGGTAAGAAGATCATGCCGGAGGATCTCAAAGAATTAAATCGTGCGTGTCAAGATGAGCGCATCAAGGAGGAGATTCTTGCCATCATCACAAAGGAGGCTAAGCGGAACGATTTGAAGGGGTACACTCGTTCTACATCCGAGTCTTATTCAATATTGATAACGAGATCCTAGCTTCGAGATGATCAAGAGGATTCATCTCAGTCTTGATGCCTTCTGCGTTGAAGATGGAACGTTGACACCGACGATGAAGATCCGAAGAAAGGATGCGTACAACAAGTTCAAGGCAGTGCTCGATGGACTTTATACCCTTGGAGAGCCGTCGACATCGAAAATGTAGTACCTGTCCATTATAATTTTGTTTCGGCTCTGTATCATTGCGACTTCATTCGATTTAGATAGATATTGTGATATTCCGTTCGCTATCTTCTATCTACGTACATAGAGAGAGTACACATTGATCGTGCATATAAGAGGTCATCGTGCTATTTACTTTTTTCGACCGAGCATAACAGTAGCATAACGGACATTCTTGGCCTCATAAACGCCCCAGAAAGATATCATGACCATTACAAAAACCCAGGAGTGACCTTCTAAGAAGTCTTTGTCAACCGAGTACGCAAATACGGAGCTAGTAAAGGATTTTAACGGATTCGAACACATTTGTCTTGTGCTCGCACCTGACAAAGGCGGGGGAAAAAGCGCGAGCAAGGCACATACAGAATTGCACCAAGCCATTCGCAGAACCTAGAGACGAAGGACTGGGTGCGTATTCCTTGACCAAGATCATACTGATCCTGCATCGGCTTCCATTCAGATATCCAAAAGCTTTAGAACACAAGACCATATCTTACGAGTACGCGAGGCAAGCGACCCGAGATAAGCCCAGCGCGATAGAGATGCCAATCCAGATCATTCCCCGAGCCTCTGCAGGAACCAAGCCCGTACGTACATCAGATTCGTAGCGCGCCAGCAGATTGAGGAACGGAAGGACGGCGAAAGCCAGCGGCCACACGCCCATACAAAAGAAATAGAATTGGGTGGTCTCAAAAGTACGCAAAAGGGTAGGCAAGAAGAGCAGTTGGATACTAGCAGAGATTGCACCCGCAGTAGCTAGTGAGTATCCAATTTGCGATGCCTGATGAGTAGCAGGGGCCATGATCAATGACATTGAATAACGTCATGAAAATGATGTAAAGGGCGTACAGAGAAAGCCAGACCACCGGTTTGTATGGGAGAATAACAGAAAAGGACAAAGACAACGTCGAACGCTGTTGCAATGAAGCATAAGGCAAACCCAGAAGTACTTAGAGCTTGTATGACGGGGTTTGACAGTAGACTTGCAACACTGGTCGAAGGTGGCGCAGTATACACGGCATCCTGAGTATCAGTGGCACCATAGGAATCGGGTACGTGTGTACCTTTTGGAATTGTATCTTGATACTTACGCGGAAAAGTCTGTGAATCATGAACACATACTTCGAGAAGCAGAAAAGTGGTCGAGACAGACCTCGTCTAAATAAAAATATGCTAGTACGACCCCAACGAGTCCGAGAAGAGCGGAGACGAAACAAGGGAGGAAGTAAGGGAAGGTCTTCAGAAATGGAACGCTAAAAATCTGTGGGTATTTTGTTGCCGGATTGGAAAGACTGCCACCAATCAAAGGTCTGTGTATAGTGGTAATGGAATCGATCAGCAAGGCAGATACTTGCCGTATTTACTCACCCAATGATGGCGCCGAGTGGCCAGAATATCGCATAGACGGAAAAGGCGAAAGCTTGATTGGACGAATCTGTGAGTTCTCCAAGTATAGAGTGAACTACAGCTACGTTTCCAGAACATAGTCCAGCTACACGAATACGGTGAGCCTTCAGGTGGACGGATGGAATGCACTTACCGAAAGAGCGAAACAGCAATATTTGGGCAAGGGAAGTGGATATTCCAAAGCATGCTGTCGCGATTATTATACCTAGAGTCCCAATTAACGCAACTGGGCGGCGGCCCACTGCGTCTGTGCAAGGCGGTGAGTGTTGGCCTCTTCCATGGTGGATGGACGAACCAGAGATTCTTGCCCATTGATATATACTGAGCAACTGGGCAACGGCGAAGCTGGATTCCTGGCAGAGTATGAGTAATTGGATTCTACCTGCTTGCAGTGGCATACCACCAGTCCGCTGTAAAAACCGATTTGGGACGGATCGCTGGTTACCCTGAGGCGAGTTATGAATTCGTTGATGTAAGGAAAGACCTGGGCGATACCACTGTTGGGTGGACAGACTAAAGAGGAAGAGGGACGGACCTGGGTGAACGCTATGGGATCTACAAGACGAACGGCGCAGAGAGCGGCGAAAGAGGCCTTGGGGAGAGCAGATTGGCGATGAAGCAGGGGTGTGGCGTCGTGTGGGGCGTTGGGAGACATGTAGGAGGGCTGACAGCTGCCCGGGCTTTTTATATACAGCCGCGGGCCGCAAGTTTGGTTTGTTGTTGTTGTCGGGAACTTGGACCATGCCCACGATGAGCTTCACGTCGGAGAGTCCTCTGCTCGTCGCCCCGCGCCCTGTCCGCCTCGGCGCAGCGTCCCACCCAGTCTTCGGCCGAACACACCCGCACGCCGCCCACGACCGCCTCAGGATCACTGACTCCAGCCCTCTCGACGACTTCAAACTCACTCTCTTTTCCGACTCGTCCTCTGATAGAGACTCTGCCTCCCCGCGATCCTCTCCTCGGTCAGCCTTCTCTCTTGTCAATAATGAGTCCTTCTTCTTATCCTTCTTCTCCAGCTCTCTCCCCTCGGAGGCACTCGAGGAGTTTCTGTCCATCTTGCGTCCATCCTTCTTCCCCCCGACCTCCCCAGTGCTCAGGTCACGGCGCCAAGCCGCGGCCTATCCTCAGGACCGTTCTCTTACCTTCCAGACTAGGAACAGACTGGAGATGCTGTCCGAAACAACCGATATCCCAGACACCACGGATATCTCTCGCTCCCAGCAGCCCAGTCGGAACAGCATATGTCGCACGCCTGATACCATGAACGAGGACGAAGCTTCCTTGGACATCGATAGCGATCATTTTCCCTTCCGTTGGTACAAATCCAATCCTTTATGTGAGCTGCCCCTGTATCCAGATGTTCGTTACCTGTCACCTCACAATGATCACAGCATCTCCCATCTCACGAACTCATACTCGCAATCCTTTTCTACGACATGCTTCTAATCAATCCCCAGCGATGATGTCGCCGGCGGCGATTCCCCTCCCACAACCAACACCTGACGAGATGGTCGATATGTCATAAACGGCTAAGTGTTGCTCCTTGTTGATCATACCAACTCTCACTGTTTGCACACTCGTTATTTCTCGGTTGGACCATTTACATTCAATATATTGTCGTTATGGAATTCCATATCCTTGATCTACTCTACAGTACCTACTCTCCATAGTTTTTAGTCAGTAACTATTCCGTTTAACTCCAGAATGACATCACAGTACCATTTCTTACCTATTTACTACTTTTACTTTGTATTCTCTGTTAAATATAACTTCATGATTTGTTTTTTCATGTCCGGTATTGGACAAGAACTCTCTTGTTAGGGTGCCCACGGGGACTGACTTTGCCCACCGACACCCTCTGTTAACAGGATGGCAGTACCGTCTTCTGCTATCACAAAGCAATCCTCTAACCTGACACCCACCTGATCAACCGAACACTGTCATCCACGCTAGAGAAAGATATATGTTTCCACTTACTTGGCCTTCGATGTAGATTCCAGGTTCGTCGGAGAAGGTGTGACCACTTCTGATGACCACGTCACTACCTCCACGCAGATAGGGATCTTCGTGCACTTCGAGTCCGATACCTACGCCTTGTGGTCAAATAAACTTCGAGAACTTGATTCGAATGACCATACCATGTCCGAGTCTATGGGTAAAGTACGCCGCATAACCTTCGCTTGCCAGGAGCTGTCTTGCAGCTTCATCGACACTTCTGGTCAGAACCCCCGCACGAGCTACACGCAAGGCCGTAGTCTGCGCCGCGCGAACGCGCTTCCAGATGTCGTGATGTTCGAGCGGAATAGTAGAACCAGGCAAAGCCACGGTCTTGCCACACACACATATCGGATGAGAAGGGGGGTCGAGAAAATGTCGATTAGAACACTCACTCTTGTCACATCACTATAGTATCCATGAAGAGATCCCGTACAATCAAACAGAGCAAAGTCTGAGGCATTCAGTACGCGATCCGTCCCGCTTCCATGAGGGAGAGCAGCGTTTTCTGTAGTGTAGTTCGATTAGCTGGGATTGCTTCCTGCCCCATAGCACAAACCTCCGAAGAGCGTCAAGCATCCACCGTTCTGGAGTCCGAAAGATGCTAGGGCCGAAGCTGCCCAAACACACGCCCTTGACTCATGGATGCCAATGTACAATTGTTGGTGTACTGCACGAATTGCAAGGACAGTAGCCTATATAAATGACAAAATTGAAGCTGTCACTGTTTGCTACCGTAACAGGCAGATCTACATACCTCATTGGCACATTTCAAAATATCAATCTCAGCCCTGGACTTACGTTCCCGTAATTCCCTGATTGTCTCTGGTGCTGAAAGAATAGTAGCATTGGGAAATGCCAATTCAAACCCGTCTGCGATGAACTTTCGGATACTGTTGTCTACAAAGATAGTTCCGGTCACTGTATGAGGGAAAGCTGACGACGCGAGTTCGTAGGGACTTGCATCCTCAGGCCATTCTATATACTGAACTGGGGACTCGGAGGGTACGAGAAGTGATTTGGCCCGAGTGGCTTCGAACTATTCAAGAAATTGGCAATGGAGAAAAACAATTAAGTTCAAACATCACCTTAGGGGTCAGGACAGATATTTTGGCGGGAGGACCCTCTACAGCCCCCGATGGAGTAATTATTAAAAGCAAAGGTCGCTCAGACAGTTTCCAGGTCGTCTGAGATATGTTTCCGAAAAAAGTGGCACTTGCCCCAGGCTCAGCAATGTAACCGGACGCATTGAGTGCCAACAGCTTTTCAACCAAAGCATTTTGTCGGTGGTAGTATTCATCTTTATTAATTGGGGAAATATGGGCGCAGTGGTTTTCCCATGGGATGACACCCGGTCGGCTCAACCTCTGAGTTCGAAGTCGTTCGAAGGACCACGAGACGAAGTTGATCAAGGCAAGGGAGGAAATCAAAATCATCAGTCCTATTACCTGGAAGATGTTCAGATATTGATATTCAGATAGCTTGCGAATTCATCGGAGAAGGTTTGCCAACGTTTATCATGGTTAGCCCAGACTTCTGACCACGTCCCTGTTCTTCGTTCATTTCATTGTATGTTATATGCCGTTTCATCGGGATAGCCGCGTCCAGGAAAAGGGTCTTAGGGAGACGATACGAATGCTTCCGTTCTGGGAACGCGTCGCTGGTTTGTCACGCATCTCATGGCTCAATTGACACGCGGATTGTCATCTGATATAAATCAAGGTCTGATTTAGGAGCCTAACAGACACGCACAAAAATCCACTAATTATCGTCAATGGATTCCAACGACACCGATACTCTTCTAGCTCTTGTCGCCAGTTTATTGACAGAAAAACGACATGATCCTGATACCATACTGGAAGCTCTAGTGGAATGCAATGGTGATGTTGAAGCCGCGGCCAATCTCCTCAATGTCAAGGCTGGCGTGAAGACAAAAAAGAGGAAACGGGTAGGTCTCGAGGCTTGGTTAGAAAGATCATCAAAAAGTTCTAGAATTCCGAGTGATGGCCTGTCTACTCAAGAAGACTCAAAAATCCAATCGTCAAGCTCCTCGACTACCCGTTCACCACGCGCTACAGACCTTATGTCAGTCCTTAAGCCTCCTCCCTCACCCATGAAGAAAAAATTGGTCCAGCTCCCACCTCTCTTACTCGCCAATCCTGACATGGTAGCTGAAAACACCCCATGCACGCTACATCTTTCGGTTCTACCCCCAGAGCTTGCTTGCAAGTTGTTTCATACAATGATTGCTGCGTCTCGTAGCTGGAATCGTAATAAATGGTGGTTGTTTGATAGGATGGTCGAGAGCCCTCATCGCACTTCTTTCTTTGCGCGGGAGGGCAGCGGACCAATGCAGGAAGCAGCTCGACACTGGTATATTTCAATTAGAGATCTTTCTACATCACTCAACTTTCGCGCAGGTACAATGGTAGAATGACTGATCCTCCGTCTACATTTCCTCCTGCTATGGAGGAGGCTTGCGAGATTGTTGAACGTGTTGTTAATGAGCAATTGAAGCGGCGGAAACGCTTTCCTTTAGAATGGGGTGCAGGCGATACAGATGGGGTCTGGAGAGCCAATGTGGCTGCCTCAAACTGTTACGAAGGGTCGAAAGAATCTGTTGGGTTTCACTCAGATCAACTAACATACCTCGGACCGTATCCAACAATTGCCTCCCTCAGCCTTGGTGAGTACTGAACATCGTATGATATTCACTACCTATGCATTTCTAGGGACTCGAAGAATCTTTAGCTTGCGAGAGGTCGTTCCCGCAGACGAGGTCAACGATCGCAAGGCGAGGACATTTAACATACCCTTGCCCCATAATTCTGTTTGTTACTTTTTTTTTTACAATAAGCTACCTTCGCCCAGTAATCTCTCTCCAGCTTACAATCATGCATGCGTCATGCCAAGAGCGTTTCAAGCACTCTATTCCTCCACAACAGGCTATCGATCTTTTTCGTCCTGCTTTCCCTGAGGCACCTGGATTAGACATCCAACCCTCCAATTGCCGCATCAATATTACCTTTCGTTTCTACAGACCCGATTTCACCCCTTCACGCACACCACGTTGCAAATGTGGCGTCCCGACCATTCTCCGGCCTGACATGAAAAATCGAAACGATGGGAAGAATGATCGCTATTGGTGGTCATGCTACGCTGGTGCTCAAAACGACGGAAAGGGTTGTAACTTCTGGAAGGTCATGGACATGAAGGCTGAAGGCAGAGGCTCAAATCTTTCTCAGTTAGAAGTCGTGTAAAGCGCATTGAAATGCAGTCTGGGCCACAGGCCTTCCGTTGCTTTTCTTTCGAAAGGCCTATCTATGAGTGAGTGTTACTCTAGCGTGCTAGTATTTTGTGAGCCAATTGACGAATTGACCTCGTCTAGGACGACCGCTCACGCAGTTCGTTGCAATCCATGTACAAGGAGCAAGCTTCATTGCTGTGCTACATTTTGAGCAGGCATCCTAGAGTAGTAATTTCGCATCTGAAATTTCTGACATTGCTCAACTTGTCTCCACCGTGGAATTACTTCCCGGTCATTCGCCCCTTTCCAAACCTCAGCCGGCGCTCTTGTGATTTCGATCCTATATTTCACTCGGATCTCAGAGCATCTCCGTGTCACCAAAGATGATATCCTGATTCCTAATATCGGCTTCGACAGTGATATTCTGTTTGGTCTAGATCAAATCTTGATTATTTGGCAAAGATATGTATGTAGGAAAGCTATGGTCTTCACGGCTTGAAAAACGATAGATTTCTTGGAGGGTATTCCAAAAATGCCAAGCATGTTAGTTACCCATGCAGCTTTGTTACGTAACAAGTTACATCATAATGTGCTTGACTCGTGTTGAGGGTGCACGCGTATAACTTACGGCGGCGCACACTTGATACAGTTCCTCTTCCACTCTCTTTTCCAGTGCGCCGCTCTTCCATGGCAGAACGGCCCCCAAGGCCAGCTGATGACCGTGGCAGGTGTCCCGTCAGACACGCTTTAACTTTTGGTTTAACAAAATCTGTTTAGAAACGGCGCCATTGCTGCATAATCCTGAGGCTGACCGAACGAATAATGTGTCCAATCCAACCTTCTCAGAACGCGCCGAAGCTATTTTTCGAGAACCCCTTACTCCCCTTACCAAGATTCTTCTGGTTATTACACTTGTCCTACTACTCTTAACCTCTGTGAGTGTTGCCTTGGATTATTTTTATTTCAGGGTTTCCTGACGACTGCAAAGGTTTTTATTGGGTTATTTGCTGGCGTCCAACACAAGCTCAATTTAGAACGCAGTCGCAACGGAGACGGCGAAAAATCGCCTCATGCAACATTCACTACCACGGCCATAACTACCTCAACTGCCATTTCGACTCAAACTACGAGCTTTACGATGACCGCCACCAGGACCGAGACCATTCCACCCGCTCCCGGCCCCACAGCTCCGCCGAAGGAGGTCAGTCGGATGCCGTGTCCAACGGCTATGAATATTAAAACCACGTTCATAGGAGACATGTCTGACCCCCCAATGCATTTTACTCTCCGGATCTATCCTTTCTTCCCTTGATACGTCTCAGGATCCATGCGAGAACTTTTATGACTTTGCGAGTGCGTCATGTTTCAACTAACTTGGATCAGCCGGTACCGACTTCCACTATAGCCGGTGGATGGCTCCGTGCTCACCCTCTTCCTGCGGATAAGAGTAGCTTTGGGAACTTTGAGGCCGTTGCTGAACGTAATAGCCAAGTGATACAGCGAATACTCGAATCTAACTTCGACGACACTTCGTTCGAATGGACTCCCGACCAACAGATTATGCGCAAACTTCGCGACTTCTATGCTTCTTGTATTAACGAAGATACTCTGGATGAACTAGGCACTATTCCTTTGTTAGATTTTGTGAAAGCGCTTCGTCGGAAATTCCGCGGGGCCAAGAACCCTAGTAACAAGGAAGCGACCGATCTGACGGCTGCGCTCGCTTTCCTGCACTCTCAAGGTTACACTTTTTCGGAACTTCAGATGTTAGTTTGATTATTGACTGTTTTACGACAGGTATTGAGGCGCTATTCTCATTCGAGATCGAAGGTGATGTGGGTAGAGATCCCAATGACATGACTCTATGGTTTAGTCAGCCAAGTTTAGGTCTCCCTTCCAAGGTTTATGTGTTTTAAACCTGGTCAGCTAGTTGCTAATACTCTTCCCCAGGAATACTATGACGATAAGGCGATTCTTGATGTTTATGAGCAAGTTGTTGAACGCCTTCTTCTGGCCCTTTACGAAGAAGAGGACAAACTTAGGAATGTTGAAACCTCTGAAACGGTCACAATCCAGGAATCAAACGTCTGGCCTCCTTGGCCCTGGCCTCCCTGGGATGAAGATGATGACGATAAAGGAGGGGACAAGAGGCCTACGAATAGAACTGAGCGTGCGCATAAATTTGCACAGAAAATTGTTACGCTCGAGAAGCGTTTGGCTAAGGCAAGCCTCGACCTGTCAGTCTTAGTTTTATTTCATTCTGCGTTGATCTCAAGCCAGCGAACAGCGATGTCTTGGTCCAAAATCCAATCGCAACGTACAACCCTCTTCCTTTGTCCAACCTGACAGATACGCTCCCATACATAGATTTTGCTGCATATTTCGCAGCTTTTACGCCTCGGAATTTCCCTTCGATTGTGATTCAAACGTATCCTGCGTATGCCTCCTCTCTTGCCGAGATTTTGGATAAGACGTCCGAGAATGTATTGGAAGCATATCTCATCGTCCGCGCTGCTTTGGCTCTGGCACCCAATCTAGGCATGAGGACAGAAGCATGGCAAGCGCAGCGGTCTCTCTATGAGCTTTTGAATGGCATTAAGAAAGGTGTTGTTGGTGATCGTTCGGAGTACTGTATTGAGAAGGTAGAGGAGTCATTGGGCTTTGCGGTGGGACGATACTTTGTCAACGAAACTTTTGCCGGCGATTCCAAGGAAAGGGGAACCAAGATTATCACAGGTGTGAAAATTCCTCAGAGGAAAGGCATTCATTTACAACTATTCAGACATCGTCAAGGCTTTCAAGGCATCACTGCCACACATTGATTGGATGGACAAGAAGTCGGGTAATGCTGCTGCTGAGAAAGTGCGTTGTATACAATATGCTGGTCCATTGTCATTGATTTATCGTTCAACAGGCCGATGCAATCCGTGTCAAAGTGGGATATCCAGTTTCACCAGACACAGAGGACGCCTCTTCTATCGCACAATATTACAGTCTTGTGAGGGTCGACAAAGTGAACTTCTTCAACAATATCATCAGCGCTGCGTAGGTTGCCATGCTTGACTAACTAAGGTAATCTCATTTTGTTATAGTCAAAGCGACCAGTACAAGAAGTGGCAACAGCTGGGCAAGCGAAGGAATCCGGACATGTGGCTCATGTTTCCGTCGACCGTCAACGCGTATTTTGATCCTCCCGCCAACGAGGTAGGCGTTGAGAGTCATATATGGAAGATCATGTATTGACTTGCATACAGATCGTTTTCCCCGCAGGAATCTTACAGCCTCCTTTCTTTGACGCTAGTTGGTGAGTTTAGTACGGTCTTTCTGGGTTACTCCGATTGTCAACTAGGGTACAACCAGGCCTTCCTACATTTCGTACGGTTCTTTCGGCCACGTCGCTGCACACGAGTTAACTGTAAGTCAATCTGTTATGTACACACGCGTTTAATGTAACAGCCCCACCAGCATGCCTTTGATTCCGCTGGTCGACTGTACAATCAAGACGGGAAATTGGAAGAGTGGTGGACGAACTCGACTAGCGAGGGATTCCGGGTCAAACAAAAATGTATTGTTGATCAATTTTCTGGTACGTTCTCTTGATGCCAAGTTGAAAGTCTGATATGAATCTCGATATAGCTTACACCATCGACGACGGGAAGGGCGGCAAAGTGCACGTCAATGTAAGTGCGTTTATCTTGAGTTGGTGATTTGTGACCTGACAGGAATCTGCATTTACAGGGGAACCTGTGAGTAGAATATGGCATTGCACGTGTCAATTTTATTGACGGTTTTGGTCAGAACTTCAGGAGAGAACATTGGAGATACTGGTCTTATCCAAGCGTATCGTGCCTGGAAGGCTCAATACGACTCGTCTCTACAGGCTGGTCATGAAATCCTTCTCCCAGGATTACCATACACCAGGTTTGGACATGCATTTTGATTGAGTGACCACGATCTGAACAGGGTGAATAGGGAGCAACTCTTTTTCATTTCTTTTGCCCGCGTATGGGCTAGAGCAATGAAAACAGCAGCAGCTGTAAGCCTCTGAATGGTATTGGCGCCTTGGTAACTGACGATTTTTAGCTTCAACGCATTCGCACCGACCCTCATTCACCTTCTCGATTCCGGGTGGATGGTACTGTTTACAATATCCCAGAATTTGCCAAGGCGTTCAATTGTTCCAAGAAAGCCAAGGTATGCGTTTGCCTTGTGTTCGACATTTCATGGTGTTGATTTAGTCGGTCTGCAGTTGAACCCTCCTGCCCAAGCCCAGTGCAGGTTTTGGTAACTCTGTAGTTTAGGCTTTGTGGTTAATTTAATTGTATCTCAATATAAACGAGAGATTTTTTGGTTTATAGAACACCTTTGGTACTTGGGACATCATTTCCTCCTGTTCGCTCGATGGCCTGCCTGATAGCAAGGGCTAAAGCTTTGAAAGCAGACTCGGCGCTGACAAAAGATTTGAGTGGACCAAAGCGAGGATAAAGCAAGGGGGAAATACCGATGATGGTCGTTCTCTCCACGCAGAACATCGACGTGCAGTGTTGTGCCCGATGCAATAGCGAAGGAATAGAAGATATGGGGGATCATTTCAGTGGACAAGTCACCGATCTTTTCCCTCTTGAGACCGAGATCTGTGACGCAGTATGGACGTGAACATATGTCTATCACGGCGCGGGAGAGAGCCTAGGACATGGCTCAGACACAATCGTGGAGAGCACTGTGAGAGACATACTTCGTCTAGTGGAGCAAAGCCTGTACCGTATCGACGGATGCCGCGAACTTCGCCGAGTGCCTGCTTGAAAGCGGTGCCCAGTGCGATCGCGCTGTCCTGTGCTTCATAATGGGCACGAGTTGGGCCATCAAGTGGAAATGGTGCTCATCTGCAGTGTGGTGGTCGTCTATCCACAGATCGCCCTTGCATTTCATTGTCAGGGACATTCCGGCATGCTTTGCAAGCGCGGTGTACATCTTTGAAGGCATTAATGGGAGGAAAGGGGGACGAGAGGGACGCACATGGTCGAGAAAGCCGATGCCGGTGTGGACGTCGATGAGCTGGGCATGGGGGGCGTCGAGGACGATGTGGACGTCGATCTGAGTCTCGGTGGTGGTGCGGGCGACGGAGGCGTGGCGTGGAGGAGACATGGGGGCGGGAGAAACAGACATCAACAAAAAATGGCCTGTTCGCTGCGGGCCACGACGCGGCTGGCGCGTTTCGTCGTTCCGGCGCACACGCGCCGCATTTTCTCCTTTTTCCGCAGACAGACGCCCCCGCAACACGCCGACCCGCTGTTCCACAAATTTTCCGACTCCCCGCACCCCGCCCTCCGCGCACGCAGCAACGCCATCCGCCAGCTCGCCCCCTGCCCCGTCTGCGCCGCCGACCACGACCACGACCGTCCCCAGACCACTGCCCAGCCCCGCGCAGTC
This sequence comes from Termitomyces sp. DKA64, assembly GCA_017657295.1. NCBI lineage: Eukaryota > Fungi > Basidiomycota > Agaricomycetes > Agaricales > Lyophyllaceae > Termitomyces > Termitomyces sp. DKA64. The sequence goes on along the minus strand of JAGGAV010000009.1, from coordinate 59,569 downwards.
AGCTTCGAGTGCCCTGACTGCGGTTGGCCCACCCACTGTTCCGAGGATCACCACGCCCAGGACCAGGATCACCACAGGTACTGCTCGCGTCTTCGCGAGGCCAACGAGGACGAACACGATCTGAGGAGCGGAAGACATCTGCGAGAGTTTGAACTCCCTGGTTCGCCTCATTTCTGCGGTCCACCGTGCTCTCTTGGCTCAATACTGCCTGACAGGTCCTCAGGGCTACGAGGAGGCCGTCTCCTTTGCAAACTGGGATGTCTTCTGGTACACTCGTGGATTTCCTTCCATGGACACGGAGCGTTCCAGGCGCCATGCCAGTAAACTCTTGTCGTTCCCGATTACTATTGGCAGCACTATCCACCAGCACAGTGGGCTGACGCTGAGTAACCAACGTCTGACACCAGAGGGAAGTCGCTCACTCGCAGGCGCGTCCTCCTTCTCTGTCACCACCCGCCATTCCCGCTAACGGACTCTTTTCTCCAGCTCTAAGATCGACCCTACATGTGGCGCCCGGCGCCCCCGAAACTGCGGAAGCTGCAGTGGGAAAGCCACAAGTACGCGTGTTCATCCTCGGCGCCAGGGCCGAATCGTCTCTTCCCCCCCATGTCTGGGAGCAGCTCACCATGTTGTTTCCGTCCGCCCATCTGCATCTATTCTTTATTGGGCCCCAAGTTTCCTTGCCCAAGCCTGCAGACGCACCCGCTCCTGCACCGTCCCCTTCTGCCCCGTTAGAATCATCGTCTCAAGCGCCAGAAAATTCATCTACAGAGGTCACCCAAAAGAAGCCAGATTATCTGCCCAACGTCTATCAGCCTCCCACTCCCGCACCCATAGAGCGTCTCAAGCGGACCCGTTCTTCCATCCAACGCTATGGCGTCCCATCATACACCGTTCCTTATACACCACAGCTCACCATAACCGGACTGCAAGCAAATTATGCCGACGTCCACGCTCAATTTCAACATACCCTAGATCCCTACAGCGACCTATTCTTCATGTTCTGCCCTGGATTCGGTTTCCCGTCCCCAGAATCAGTCTCCGAAGAGACAGGCGAGCCTCTACTGCAGATCTCGTCTCCGACAGAATGGGGCCCTGTCATGCCGATGCTCTTAGCATCCAAGTGCCCGATCTTCGTGACAGGTTTCTCCCCGACTGACGTGGAGCGGGACGTACGCTCACTCTCAACCGCGCCTGAGGTGGCAGGCGAATTCGAGTGGGTTATTACGCCTGGTCCTAACGCTTTTGGTAGCGAAAAATGGGAAGTCGCCGACTTTGACCCCCGCGTAATGGTTAAAGCAAATTGGGGTATCTGGGGCATCAGAGGGAAAAGTAGGGATATTCAAGAGAAGAGCTTTAGCTTCTGGTAATCAACTATCATCAATATAATGAACAATCGTAATTTGATCATAACCGTGTTTTTATGCTACGAACAGTTGGTGCAAATAGATTACAAGTAAGATTATCCCGATGATGACGATCCGATGTCCCATTCTAATATGTAGATAATTTTAATTTTCATCCCCAGAGTCGATGGCACGCGCAGGAAGCGTGGAAGGCGGAGGGATGAAATTCTGCGACTTGCGTCAGTACGACAGGGCCATTAGTCTTGAAATCCCTGATACTCACGCGTGCCTTGATTCCTCCAGCCCTGGGCAATCGGGTGGAGCCACCACTGAGCCAACCATCAACCTCAGCAGCAGCAGCACGTCCCTCGCTGTTTAAAAGAGGATCAGCGCACTGCCCAAAAAGTCAAAGCAATAAGACGGCGTACTGGATGCCCCACACGATCAAAGATTGTCCGCGGCGACAGTCTCCTGCGGCGAAAACGCCTTCCACGTTGGTAGAATATTGCTAAAAATGTACAACGTCATTGTGATAAAAGAGATCCGAGAAGCACGAAATATACCTTGTGGGGAGTCTGGATATTAGACCTGGCATCTTGCTTAACGTCCAAAGCCTTGACGAGATCGGCCTGGGGTCCAAGGAAACCAAGCGCAAGGAACACGAGCTGTGCCGGGAAGAATTTCTCTGATCCAGGCACTTCCTCCATTTTCCATCGTCCCCCGCTGTCTTTGGTCCACTCAACACGGACTATTTTGGAGAGCATCTAGTGACGACTGACGCAGAAAAACGAGACGACAAACCTGTGTTAAGTCCTCTGAGTTTTCCAGCTTCATCAAGAACGAACTCCTTGGTCGAGATACAATACTCTCTCGGGTCTAAAAAAAACTAGTTCAGAAGTAGGACTCTGGAGGTGCACGGAAAACACACCGTTGCCGAAGTGAGCAGCCACCTCTGTATGCCCGTAATCGGTACGGAAGATTCTGTTCCAAGGGTCGGCCGGTAATCAAATCGACGAGTACGCGGACTTACCTGGGCCATTGTGGCCAAGGATTGTCTCTGCCTCTGGACACAGGCGGTTTGGGAAGAAGCTCAAAGTTGGTCACGGACTTGGCTCCGTGGCGCATTGCGGTACCGATACAATCATTTCCGGTATCTCCGCCACCAATCACAATGACATCTTTGCCCTTAGCACTGATGTAGCTGCCGTCTTCAAGGCTGGAGTCGAGAAGTGATTTGGTGTTAAGCTGTAATCGGCCAGTTCAAAATCCAGGACAATAGCAACAGTCAAGAGGTACGAACCTGCAAGTACTCCATGGCAAAGTGGATACCATCGACCTCGCGGCCGGGAATTCTAAGGTCTCGCGGCCATGTAGCACCAGTGCAGAGGACGACAGCATCATTGTCGGCACGGAGTTGCGCAGCGTCAATGTCCACTCCAATGTCGGCATTTAGGACGAAGGTCTGAGGTGTGATCAGATGGTAGAAGAGAAACATTTCAGGAGTATACTCACGATACCCTCCGCAGCCATCAAATCGAGGCGACGCTGAACGACGGCTTTGTCGAGCTTCATGCTACGAGAGAGGTTCCAATGACATGTCTAAAGGGTTCGTGCGTCTACACTTACTTGGGGATGCCATACATCAAGAGACCACCCATACGATCGTTCCGATCATAGACGGTGACATAGTGGCCGGCTTTGTTGAGCTGGTCAGCGCAAGCTAAACCCGCAGGTCCAGATCCAATGATCGCAATCTTCTTGCCGGTTCTGAAGGATGGCGGATTCGCTGTCATCCAGCCCATTTCGAAACCCTAGATAACACTCAAGACAAGAAGGGATTAAAGTAGAGGTATACCGACCTTATCAATGATGGCACACTCGATGCTCTTGATACCAACAGGTTGCTCATTTATACCTAATACACATGCGCCTTCACACGGGGCAGGACACACACGGCCAGTGAACTCTGGGAAGTTGTTCGTGAGAAGAAGTCGATGGAGAGCGTCTTTCCATTGCTCCTTGAAGACAAGATCGTTCCATTGCGGGATGACGTTCGAGATGGGGCATCCGGAATCGGATTGACAGAAAGGCACGCCACAGTCCATACAACGGGCGGACTGATACTTGAGTTCGCTCTCGGTAAGACGTGCAGAAATTTCCTTCCAGTCCTTGACCCGCTTGCGGGGCGGGCGGTACGCCTCTCCCAGCCTCTTGTACTTCATGAATCCACGTGTCTTGTCAAGTTTATGGAGTCGCTGTTTTGTTGTTGAATCATCCACCATGGAATCTTCAAGATCAACTACAGAAGGTTCACTGCGAGGCTTGGAGACAGGGGCAGACGCCGCAGGAGTTTTAGGGAGGAGGATATCCTCAAGGCCTTCAGATGCGAGATCAACTTGACTAGCAGTCCGAGATGGAACCAAATCGATGACACTGTGACGAATCTTTTCCTCCTTTTCGCGAGCCTTCTGCTCCTCGAGAACGCGCTTGTAGTCAAGAGGCATAACGCGAACGAACAACGGGAGGAGATGGTGGAAGTCATGAAGAACACGGTCCGCGACTTCGGAGCCGGTGTAGTGACGATGATCCTCAATGAGGCTGCGAAGATCAGCGATTTCGCGAGGGTCAGTAACTTTGCCGAGCTCCACCATTTCCATGTTGACCTTTGATGCAAACGTGTGGGCTGTATCGAGCACATAAGCAATGCCACCGCTCATACCCGCAGCGAAATTGCGACCGGTAACGCCAAGAACAACGACACGACCACCTGTCATGTACTCACATCCATGGTCACCAGTGCCCTCTACGACAGCGTTTGCACCCGAGTTTCGAACCGCAAAGCGCTCAGCGGCGATGCCACGAATGAATGCTTCTCCCGACGTCGCACCATAAAGGCAAACATTACCGATGATGATGTTTTCTTCAGCCTTGAATTGAGACTGCTTGGGTGGATAGACGATGAGGCGACCACCAGAGAGGCCTTTGCCAACGTAGTCATTTGCATCTCCCTCGAGTTCGATGGTGATACCAGGAGCAAGGAATGCACCACAAGATTGTCCTGCAGATCCTCTCATTCTGATATGAATCGTGTCCTTGGGTAGACCCTCCTCTCCGTAGAGTTTGGAGACTTTGTATGAAAGGGAAGTGCCCAGTGCACGGTCGGTGTTCGTCACTTCACATTCGATGTGGACTGGCAGACCCTTGGCTAATGCAGGCTCGGACTCGTCGATAAACTTGTTGTCGAGACGGATATAGAGTTTGTGATCCTGCTGGCGCACTCGGTAAGTTGCTGCACCAGGACGCATCTGCCATGCCGGTTTCAGGATAGCCGAAAGATCGAGATGCGCCGTCTTCTTGGTGCGAAGCTTCTCATCGACCTTGAGCATGTCAGCCCGGCCGACCATCTCATTGATAGTACGGAAGCCAAGCTTAGCCATATAGCCACGAAGTTCTTCAGCAAGGTAATAGAAGAAGTTGATGACCTGCTCTGGCTGACCGGCGAACTTAGCGCGCAGCTGGGGATCCTGCGTAGCGATACCAACTGGACATGTGTTCACTAGGAAAAGAGCCAGTCAATGATGTGGTGCAAAGATGGAAGACGTAATGACTCACAATGACATTTGCGCATCATTATACAGCCCATAGCGATGAGGGGGGTTGTAGCAAAGCCCCATTCCTCTGCTCCAAGCAAGCAAGCAATAGCAATGTCACGCCCAGTTCGAATCTGACCGTCAGTTTGGACGGTGACGCGGCCGCGAAGGTCGTTCAAAACGAGGGTCTGATGTGTTTCAGCTAGACCTAGTTCCCAAGGAAGGCCAGCATATTTGATACCTGTCCAGCGGGAAGCGCCGGTGCCTCCATCATGTCCCGAAATGAGGATATGATCAGCCTTAGCTTTTGCAACACCGCTGGCAACGATACCAACGCCAACTTCCGAAACCAGTTTCACAGAGACACGCGCTCGAGGGTTAGAACACTTCAAATCATAGATAAGCTGCTTCAGATCCTCGATAGAGTAGATGTCATGATGGGGTGGGGGGGAGATGAGGCCGACACCCGCAGTAGAATGACGTGTACGAGCAATGGAGCCTGAGACCTTATGTCCAGGAAGTTCACCACCTTCTCCTGGCTTCGCACCTTGAGCCATTTTGATCTGTAGTTCATCTGCATCTGCTAGATAATTTGCAGTCACTCCGAAACGACCTGACGCAACTTGCTTGATCGCCGATCGCATAGTGTCACCATTGCTTAGTACAAGCGATCGCTCTGCATCTTCACCTCCTTCACCGGTATTAGATTTCCCGCCCAGGCGATTCATGGCCACTGCGAGAGTAGAATGAGCTTCCATGGAAATGGAGCCGTACGACATGGCACCAGTGACGAATCGCTGGACGATCTCATTCCATGGTTCGACTTGCTCAATCGGAATGGGAGTCGCGTATTCATAACGGAAATCGAGAAGACCACGAAGCTGGACGCTCTTGCTCTGCTCGTTAGCGTTATGAGAGTATGCATCATATGCTGCTTGATTCCGCTCCCTCACAGCGTCTTGGAGATGAGCGATGCCGGAAGGATCGTTGATATGTGCTTCACCTCCATCGCGCCAGTGGTATTCGCCAGATTCTGGCAAACCGGGTGGGATAATGGTATCACGGGTCGGCCATCCTCGTTCGTGGAGCTCATAGGCATCCATAGCAAGAAGATCAAAAGTAGCTCCTTGTATACGGCTGGCGGTTCCAATGAAGCAACGTTCTACAACTGCGCTGTGTAATCCCAGAATTTCGAAGATTTGCGCGCCCTTGTAGGATTGAAGCGTAGATATACCCATCTTGGACATAACCTTGAGAATGCCATTATCAACTGAATGGCGGTAGTTCTCCATCAACTGATCGACGCTCTTCCCGTTCTTGATCCTGCCAAAGACGTAAATCATCCAGAAGAGTACTGATAAGCACCAAATTCTTACAATCCATCTCGGCCCAACTTGTGGATGGTCTCCATGACGAGCCAGGGGCAAACAGCATCGGCACCATAGCCAACGAGAACACAAAGATGATGAACTTCACGGGCCTCTGCCGTCTCGATCATCAATGCAACTTTGGCCCGCTTTTTGTGTAAAGTCAGATGGTGGTGGACACCGCCACAGGCAATGAGAGCAGAGAGAGGCACGCGGGAAGAGCTGACAGCACGATCACTGAGGATAATAACCTTGATACCATCATCGATAGCTTGAGCGGCCTCACTACAAACTCGTTCAAGGGCAAGCTGGTACCCTGGAAGCCCTTCAGATTTCGGGAATGTGATGTCGATGGTTCGGGAAGGCCAGCCAATGTAAGCTGATTTAAGATTCTTCATAGCATTCATTTCTTCGATGGAGATGATTGGTGAGGGTAAAAGGATGCGATGACATTGCTCAGGCTTCATCTCCAGCAGATTGCCCTCAGGTCCAACATACGCCTCGAGTGACATAACGATGCTTTCTCGGATAGGATCAATAGGGGGGTTTGTCACTTGAGCGAACAGTTGACGGAAGTAATCGTAGATGATGCGGGGTTGGACTGCCATCGCGGCAAGTGGGGCGTCGTTGCCCATAGATCCGAGAGCCTCTTTGCCATCTTGGACCATAGGGAGCACGAGAAGGTTCAACTGTTCCATAGTATATCCGAATGCGAGCAGTTTGGGATCGGCCTCCAGTGAGTAGCCATCAAGGATAGGCCCGAGGGAGATGTTGCTGCGTACAACGCGTTTGAGAATATTGGGAACATGGAGGACATGGGTCTCAACCCAGGACGCAAAGTTTTGCTTCGCTGCTGTGGTGCGCTTCAGTTCCTTGTCATCGACGATCCTACCCTCAAGTGTGTCGACGAGAAGCATGCGACCAGGTTTCAGACGGCCTTTCTGGATGACTTTTTCTGGCGGGAGGTACACAGCTCCGACTTCAGACGCACAAACCATAATGTCTTCATTGGTAACAATGAAGCGGCAGGGTCGAAGGCCGTTCCTGTCCAGATTGGCACCGCAATAACGACCGTCGCTGAAAGTGAAAAGGGCAGGGCCGTCCCAGGGTTCTTGTAAACATGCAGCCCAGTTATAAAAAGCCTTCTTCTCCGGCTCCATATTTTCGTTTCCTTGCCACGCCTCAGGAATCAGCATCATGACAGCTTCGGGAAGTGTGACGACCCCATTGACGACGAGAAGCTCGAGAACGTTGTCGAAAGCAGCAGAATCGGAGCCGCCGGTTTCGATGATGGGATAAAGTTGATCGAGGTGATCGCCGAAATGTTGGGACGAAAGAACACCTTCGCGGGCACGCATCCAATTCTTATTACCGCGAACGGTATTGATCTCACCTAAATTTGATCTGAGACGCAGAATGAATACATAGAGAAGTCGGACGGACCGTTGTGCGCAGCGAGTCTCATGGGCTGAGCTCTGTCCCAGCTGGGGAAAGTGTTAGTAGAGAAGCGTGAATGTACCAGGGTGAAGTGTGATTGATACAGGACATGATTGAGGTCGTGATAATAGTTGTAGACTTGGGGTGGAGACAGCTGTCCCTTATATACTATGTTCTTGGGGGATAACGAACATATATAAAATCCTTTGGCAAGCGTGCTTTTACAAATTAATCAATTCAACATGTCAACATTTGTTTAAAATCATAGAAACAAGAAAGACAAACATGCTGTGAGTTGCGTGCTTGCGTAGAACATAGAGTTGACGTTCGAAGTGCTTAGCATCAAACGTGGCACCTTGGCTTACATTACCGTCGCCGTAGTGTGCACGCAAGACGACAAAGGGTTGCAGAATGATAGGTTCCTTGCTACTGGCGGCTGGACCGAGTATAGTTCCATCCGTGGGAACTTCACGCCAGCCGAGAACGCGTAAACCAAGGTCGAGAGCAATTTTTGTGAAGACTGCCTGGTAGCTCTGGAGCTGAACCGGGTCATTGGCTTTGAAGAAAACATTGCCGACTGCATACTCCCCCGGCTCAGGAAGGGTGCAACCGATGTCTCTCTCAGCCTCGCGCTTGAAAAATTGATGAGGGATGGCGGTCATAACTCCCGCGCCATCACCATCACGGCTGTCGGCGCCAGTAGCGCCTCTGTGAGTCATGGCGCATAGAAGCTGGCGAGCGTCCGAGACGATCTTGTGGCTAGGCTTGCCCTTGATATGGCATATGAAACCAACACCGCAAGAGTCTTTTTCGTTCTCATTGAGGTACAGACCTTGGTTGGCGGGAAGGGAAGCGTCGAAAGAATACGGATCACGTTCTACAGCATTGAAGCCACTGATATTTTCAGGAGTAGCGAACTCGTTAACAAGAGGCAGGTCAGAGAGGCCAGGGGTGGCCATAGACAAAATGTGATGAAGAAGGGACGAAAAGAAAGATAATGGCGGACGCTTATCTTGTCTCGTGTCGGACTCAAGGACCGGAACAATCTCTGGCAGCAAATTCCACTAAGCCAGGGACCGTCACGATCGTCCGACTCGGCCGACTTGTTCCGATTTATGATCATTATCTGTCCTCCGATTGGCTCCCCCACACTGAAACCTCCGTTTTCATCCACCCTGCCCGTGCTTTGCGGCGGCATCCATTACCCCCTTATATATATATGCCTTGCATCTGTGATCCTGGATCCAAACCTAGAATACCAGGTCTGAAGAACCTTACCATCGAATGATGTCCAGTAACTTTCCGATTATGTGCTTTGCGTAACCTGCAAAATCAGCCGGTTATTTGAGAGCGTGCTTATCACATGTTGTCCATTGACCCTGGATCACAAATCATCCGAAATCGATCCGGAAGCCTGAATACTCTAAAAAGTCCCGTCGAGTGAGTCTTTCCTGTATGCTTGACTTTCTGGTATGTATACCTACAAAAACACATTCCAACTTATTCGTGTCTGACATTATGAAGTATTTGTTCTGAGATCGTGATACAAGAAAAGAAAATACAATCTTTCAACGCGGTCGGCGTCCACATTAGCTCGCACCATCGTGAAGAGCACAACAAACGGTCGCTAACGCAATTGTTCTAGTCTACACGCCATCGACGAAAGGAAAACTTACCTTTGTGATGCCCATTGTATTGTCTAACTGTCTCACCCGAAGCCATTTCCCAGAGACGAGCCGTGTGATCAGACGATGCTGCAATAACTCAGCTTTAGAGCGTGTAAAGAAAGTACCGGACTTGCTTACCTGTGACAAGATACGCTGAATCGGCGCTGAAGGCGCAATCCCAAACCCAGCGTTGGTGTCCGATTAAAGTCCTCTCCAGCTTAAATTCGTAATTGTGAGAGATTGACCATATTTTCACGGTAGTATCGGCGGAACACGTCGCGAGATATCTTTTGTCATAGCTCGTCAGTAGGTATAGAGCACTCCAAAGTAATCTCGTCACTTTGCGTCTGGACTCAACAAACATCTTGTGAGGTACTTGTTGTGTGCATGGAATCTCGTAACTGCTTGAAATCGTGGCAAGCCCAGGTTTTCATCATTAACTTTCCATACGTAACATTGTCCCTATTGAAAGCAGTCCGCTCTGCAAGAGATAACACAGAAAAAAGGACTCACTTTGTTGTTTCCTGCTACCAGGCAAGAACCGTCAGACGCAAGAGTAACTGACCGGATAGGAACATTTCCTGCTGGGGTCTTGCATACTCAAGGCAAGTCAAGATTCTATTCATGGTACTGGCTAAAAGACAAGGACGCGAATACTCACGAGCTCATGGGAACAAATATTGTCGGAGAGATCCCACTGCTTGATGCTGCCAGCTTGATCACATGAGATAAGTTCTCCTTGATTTGGATGTATGCAAACGTCATTGACTGAACAGGGAGGAAGTTAAAAACAGCCGATGTGGCCGAAGAGGCGATAGTTTGACCTGGTGCCGAGTTGTCATATGTGCGATGCAATTGTGAGCTTCTGAGACGACAGGGAAAACAGTTCAAGTATTCGACATGTCTTCAAATTCTTGTGTATCTTACCGTAAATCCCATATCTTGATTGTCCCATCTTCGCTTCCAGTGACAAGCCATTTCCCTTCACTGTGAAATGAAACCGATGTAACATTCATCGTATGGCCCTCGAATGTAGCAAGCTGGGGATCATGAGCTTCCCCAAAAAGGCATCAGAGACCGGGCATGACCTACAGGTTCAGACGACGAACTTGCAATTTCATAGATGCGCACTTTCTTGTGGATGGCAGCAGCTAGCAGGCGTTTACTGATACAAAATCAGTGAAATCTGAGGAAATCACAGATATATCTTACTCAGGGGATATTGCCAGACGATTGACTTGCTGTTGGAAAGTTCTTCAAGACGTAATGTTGCACGGAGTAGTAAGACTGACACCTGGTTCACTTGTTCGTGCAATTGTCCGAGAACATATTCCACTCCAAGCCTCCCAAAAGCGTATTTCGTGATCGTAGGACCCAGTAACAAGGACTACAGACATATCATGACGGGCTGGAGCAGCCTTTGACACTAGATTCGGTGCTGGCATGCCCAGAAACGTCGGTTCGTTCAACTTTGGCGTGGTCCGCGACACGAAGACCTTCGATGAAAACAACAACAAATAAAACCTACTTCTTCACGCTCTGGTTTCCGACAGTTTCATATCGCGTACCGTATTATAGTCAAACAGGCTCACTCAAGTCCAGCCGGTCCCATAACATCCCACGCCGACGTTGCTATTGCAAAGTTCAAGGCAATCACCGCATAGAAACAGGCCTATTCCATCCCCCATTCTGAGGATCTCGATCCCTGCTTGCTGGCCCTGGATTTAGGGGCTTCAAGTCAGAATTGAGAGGCAATCATGAAGAGCACGATGCCTTAGGATGTCTTCTCATGGTGCACGACTTCGTTTCTACGTTCAGTTTGGACCATCAATATGCCTTCGTGGTATTGATCCTTTCTTGGTAACTCTGGTCGTAACTTTATCTATTATCTCATAAAACTCCGAGATTATTTCTGGGCAATCTCATCTTGCAGAATGTAGGGTCTTGTGTCTGGGTAACTATTTCCAATACTGTGAAGTATCGAGTGTCATCCCACCGACATGGTGAATTATTACCAGCAGTACTTGAAACAGCTGCACGTATCTACTGTTTCCTCGTTCGATCACTTATAGTTCTGCTGTCGGGCCATTCTGTCTCAAATTTATCAGGAATTTGCGTTCATTCCTCCACGCTTCTCCGTGACTGGATGGAAAATGAACACTCGTGTTTCTGAGAGAAATCCCCACGAAGTAATGGCTCTTCTTGTCCACTTTCCTATATGGTCGATCGTTCATCCAGTGTCCTTTATATACTGGAGACAAGAATCAAAGGTCTTCGACCCTTGTTCGCCAACTTTGAATCTGTGGGGTACTGCATTTTACTATGAACGTGTACCCTGTACGTTGTTTTAAATTTTCCGTTTATCAACGTTGACGATGGATATGATTCGTCAGGCTGGAACTCGGGTTTTCTATTGGGCTTCCAGCGCGCAGATTGTTTATGGGTACGTTGACTCAACCAGTAGAATGCCAGATGTAGGTATCCTTCTTCATTTCAATCATGTTCTCATTACTCATTAATGATTTTCTTTCTTCCTCTTTAGGGCACTCTAGTTTTAACCATTAGACCTGATGGTGGAGGTAAAACGGTTTCTTTACCGTGAGTTGTACGATCCTCTTACTGACCGAAATTGATCATTTGAGTAGTGCCGCCGGTATTACTAGGGTTACTTAAGCATCGTACATGAAGTACATAATCATGTTGATATGGGCTTTTCACCGAATTTTATCACCTACACACAAAATACTTTGATTTCCCTTCTTCGCCGGATCATGCTACGACTTCTATGTATATCCTCATGTTGATACTTCCTCACCACTGTCGACCTATCCCAGCACTCCTGCTGTAATTTACACAGTATAGATCTGGCTAATTGTATTGATCGATAATATGACCGAAAGACTTGATCAACAGGGATCGACTAGTTCTAAGCATCATTAATTGACTATACCTCGAGAATGAAGTAACTACAGCTTGATACATAATGCCAAAGTCACAAACATGCGGCTCGGTGGAAATAAGCATGGGGACTGAGAAGTCAGCTTGAAACCCGAAAACAACATATCTTGATCCGAGAGTCTTAACCTGTGCAATCACCCTTGCAACGTTAAAATACAACCAGTGCTTCTTCGAGTCGTTCACGGACTAATGATATGTTTACGCTGGTCGTACTTACTACAGTGGTGTAAAGCCTAATCAGTGATCGATAAATTATGGGGGTACTAGATCTGTAACATTTAGTAGATGAAGTTACATGACGTGTGGATTTGTCTTTGACAAGGTATCCTCAGACACGCTGATGATTTAGAAAGAAGGCCCCAATAGAACCATGTAATAGGCACCCTAGCTCTTGGCTGGAAGATTAGCACCTTAATCGGAACTGTGACATGAAGGCCCAGTATTCCGTGATAATCAGAGGCTTCACTCGTTTAGGAGCCTGAAAGGATTTGTCTTACTAGCCTGGATATAATTCCTATTAGACATATCAGGGATGAGCTTGCTGACATATCTGTGTAATCTAGAGGTCAAGTTTCAGCACAACTTTTGGAGGCCTGTCCAAGGTGGGATAAGACATCGCCAGATTTGGAGGATAATGGAAGATCCTTTGCGATAGACATACAATGTTAAAAGATTAAACTTGAAGTTAAAAAACTAGGCCAGTGGGTGGCACACGCACCCTAATCATGATACTGAGCCGTTGTCTGATACGTGGATCTTGCTCATCAGAAAACCTGCTCTTCAGGATTGAATGCTTGTACTGGTACCGCATTGAATCTCTGTGCCTTGGCAGTAGTGACATATCCAAACCGAGAGATAATGGTCAGGCTGTACCTCTGCAGGTAAACACTGCCCGAGGGCAATGACACATCGAAACTGTCGTCATTTCCGTTCGGACCTTCCATGCGTAAAATTCGCTCGTCGCCTAGACTGACGCCCATGATCCAAGACCCACTTGCCGAAGTGTTGTCAACATGTGGAAGTATTTCCCCGTAAGAAGCAAGATGAAGAAGATGAGTCTGGACTTTGTTGGTTGGGCATATATTGTACAGGTCCTGTAGAATTGTGGAAAGTCCAGCTACTTCATGTTCAGGCCATGAGTTCAAGTGCATCTCGCGATAGTGATGTATGACACCGTCGAAGTGACCCTATCACATGTGTCAATCGTCCAGAAGGCAGAATGCCGCTGAAAGAAGTGGAGCTCACCTCCTGGAAATCATAATACTCATCCGGTAAGAAGTGCTCATGGAGCATGGATGTCCCGGTTTGAGGGATAGTCACGGTATATTTCTTCATTCTTTGACGAGCTCGTCTAGTCTCCATATGATCCAATTTTTGGAGAGCGGCAGTCAATAGAGTGCGCTGTTCATGCGGAGCGAAGAATCGTGGCCACAGTGTAAGGTTTGGTGCGCATGTCACAACTTCAGCACGACTCCATGCTGTAATTATTTTCCTCGCAGATCTGTGGGGGAATGCCATCTCCCTTTGAGATTTGAGCCGCGGGCAATTTACGAAGCAAAAGTGATGAGAAACTTCGCAAGATTTGAAGATGTGACGTCGTCGGTTGTAACGGTTCTGCCTAAAATGGAACACGCCGGAATTGCACGCGACGAACCAGTTGGACTACCTGTCCCATTTAGAGCATACCACGGTTACACCACTGTGACCCGTTAGATGACAAGGCTCTGGCAACTGCCGGTCATTAAATCTCCGTAGCGGGGTACCGGGCCGCTACGTCGGTCATGCGCGCGATTTTTGCGATTTCTATTTAGATTGGCCCTCACTTCGGATACTCAAGAGCTGGGTTTGCATGTCATCGGTCGTCAATGGCTCCGAGGACGCTTTGTCTAGCTCAGTTCAAGAAAATATAACAAGTCAGTGATTTTGACTGTTACGGATATCTTCTCTGATTTTGATCAAGAGGAACCACAAGGAAACTTAGAGGCTGCATTGGCGCGAACACTGACAAGGAGTGCGGCCCTTTACTTTTCCCGTCCTGTACGATTGTTCCGACCTTCCAAAAGTATAAAACTATCTCTCTACTTTCTATCTCTGTCGTCAACGAGCCTTAACAGTCAGTGGATGGCATTCTCTTCGAGGACTTGCCACAGAACATGGATTTTCGCTTAGTCCTCAATATATGCACAATCTTATCAGGACCCAAGGGGTGAGCACTGTTGCAAACAAGTAATTGATATGGTGTTGGTGATTCGAAAGTTATATTGACAGTTCATAGTCATACCGAAACATTTTATACCTCCCATGCTAGTGAATGCAATGCTTGGGACAATCTTATGGGGCACGTATGCAGAAGTATTACCCTTGGTAGAGCCACATATGGGGCATCACCCTATTCTTTGCGCTGGACTCGCAGGCAGTGTTGCTGGAGGTGTCCAGGCCCTTCTTGCTGCTCCGGCTGAGAATGTGCGCATTCTCTTGGAAGGAGGATCGGGGGGAAGCTCATGGTCGAAAGCTTGGAAAAAGGTGTTTCACGACACTCGATCTAAATCTTTATGCAGGAAAAGTGACATAGAAGATATTCGCCAACTGAGAGCATGGATGAAGGACGTCGGTAACATGGCCGGCCGTGGATGGAACGGCTGGGGCTGGGGCTTTGGCAAGGATATTTGTGGTGAAACATCATATGGCAAAATAAAGAATGAGGCCACTGATCAGTCTCTCCAGGATTTGCTGCATTCTTTTCCGTATTCGAAGTCACTCGCCGTTTTGCTTTGCAGGTCAAAGACATATCACAACGGCGTATTGATCAATTGGATCATCAGAAATTTGGTGGCGGCCAGCGACACCTTCCTGGGATAATACATGGATTGACGCTTGTGAGCGGTGGTGTGAGTGATCTTATTATACATTTGCGATCTGAAAATGACACTTTCGTGTCGAGGTACTGGCTGGTCTGGCATATGAAACTGTCTGTCGACCGTGGGACGTCGCGCGTCGAACAGTCCAGATGGGAAGAATCACTGCTGTTCACCGACATCGATTCGCTGTAGTTCAGTTGATAGTTCAGAAAATTAGAAATGATGGGATTCTGTCATTTTTCCGCTCCTATCACGGTATTCGTGATGATTCTCCTCTTCAGTCGGGATTCAAGCGGAGGCTGGTCGGGGTGCTCAGGACTCTCGGTCGTGTCGGTCCATGGGGAGCTGGATTTCTCATATGGGAAGCTTATAGGCCAGGCCTTTCTTGCTAATATCTGATGACAATGAACATTAAAAGGGATCCCGAGTATGAGTCCTATCAGGTGGTCTTATCAGGATTACATAACTATGAAAAACTAATTCGATTGTTAATTGAGAGCTTCGACGTCGACCATAACCCTTTAAGGATCCAGAATGCCCCTTTGTACAAGAAAGGGTTGTGGAAAGCGTTTTGAACAAGGTAGCACGGAAAGTTGCATACATCATGCTGGCACACCGGTGAGCTTTTTACGTCTTATTTGTAGAAAATCATCTAATGATTGCAGATTTTCCATGAGGGCCTCAAGTCGTGGTCATGCTGTAACGACATCAATAAACCTGTTCTTGATTTCGATGAATTCATGAGGCTACCAGTGTGTTCCTGATCACTGCTGTTGGGGTTAAGGATGTGGCTATAACCTTAGATGATGTTAGGGATGCACCGAAGCAAATTGCCACACCGATGAAACTTTCAAAGTTGAAGCACCCAAGTCATCGTCTACCACAACTTTCACGATGTCTGAATCTGGACCCGGAAAAGAAGCCTACTCAAGTCTGCCTGTTCCTGCTTCCGTGCCACCTCCGCCTCCGCCTGTCGCACCTGTTCAAGTTGAAGAAGACGATTTGAGCGTGGTTATAGCTCCCGGGACAGCTTGCCGCCGCAACGGTTGCAAAGCTACTTTTGTCAGCGATGCTGTCAATAGACAAGGTGACGGTGAAGGGACTCTATGCACTTATCATCCGGCCCCGGTATGTTTTCAGAATTATCATACCATGATGTAGTGCTCACTAAAGCACAGCCTATATTTAGAGAGGGGAGCAAGGTACGACTAAGAGATGATACTTGTCCAATTCCTCAATCAACCCATTCGTCCATCCAAAGGGCTATCTCTGTTGTAAACGTAGAGTTCTAGAGTTCGACGAGTTTCTCAAAATTGGGGGGTGTAAGACCGGTAAACACCTTTTCTCTCCACCCAAATTAGCCCCTGTCGTAAGCCTTCCCACTATCAGCTATCAGTCGCCCAATGATAGTGATATACCTTCCTTAGGCGGAAGAAGAAATAGCGACGTGTCGCGTGGATCATTATCAAACAGTAAATGAAGTACATGTTTCTATCTACGCAAAGAAGGCCGACAAAGAGCGTAGTATCGTGGAGTTTGAAGAGACACAGGTCAGGCCGTCGGTGATGTTTGACGAGCAATACCTTAGGCCACGTTCCTCAGGTCAAATTTACCATATACCTTCCCGGATCTAAGAAGTTTTCTCGGACGCTCGATCTGTTTGGACCGATCGACCCTAAACAATCTACTTATGAAGTCTTTGGAACCAAGGTATGACTGTTGTGTCATCTTTTCCATTCATTTTTTTTAACCAACATCGGGTTTAGGTTGAGCTTCATCTTCGGAAGCGCGATGGGCGAAGCTGGACACTATTGGAGAAGACTTCCCAGAACATCGGCAACATTAGTCTAACCTTTGGTGTTGGGGGCAGGACAGGGACAATCGGCGCCAAAGAACCTGTCCTTGCTGATCTTAATAAAGTTTGAGAAGCTTAGTAACTTTTTGTCCTGTATGTACGCACCAGCCAAGTACAAGGAAATCATACTTTACGGGCAAACAGTGCAACTAGTGACGAATTGTATTATCGATACAGACGTAAGGTTAGCAAAATTACTCGAACATGACCTTCTAAGCTATTACAGAAGACCAGGCTTTTCTATCTTTTCGTACATCTGTATCATGTCCCCTTCTCGGAGGTCTACAAAGGCCAGGCCGAAGCAGAGACCACACTCTGTGCCCTTGCGTATTTCGGTTACATCTTTCTTCAAAATTCGCATTGTGTCCAGTGAACCTGATACACCATTAAGTCCAAGTTTCATTGTGTCAGTCGAGGCAATCACCTTCATGTAGAGTAACACCATCCCGTATGAGCCGAGCAAATTTGGACTTTTCAATAATGCCGTTTGTGACACGACAACCCGCCACCTTCTTGGTTTGTCTGGCCTTGAGCTGGATATCAAAAATTTGCAATATGACTGCCTCTCCGGTCACTCTTGTTTCGATGATCACGGGCAAAAGAGCTATGACTTTTTCTTTGACAATCTCCATGAGGCGGTAAATGATATCAGAGGAAATGATGGGAACCCCATTTTGGGCCGCCAAAGTTCCAATCGCTTTTGGGGTCTTGACAGAGAACCCGACAACAGTGCCTATAGCAAATAAGCGGAATCTAAAATAAGAAGTTAGGATCTTACATACCGCCAGTTGCCTTAGCCATCATCACGTCTGACTCAGATATATCACCAACACCAGATGATATCACCCGAGTGATAGCATTCTTGTTGCCTATTCCTTGTAGAGCGCCTTCAACAGCTTCCGCACTACCACTGACGTCTGCTTTGATGATGAGACGCAACTCTTTGGGGCCTTCCTCGATGTCAGGTGAATTATCGTCGAGGGACTCCCCAAGCTCTAGCTCCAGCTCCCTTCTTTCACGCTCCTGTCGGCGGACCAAGTTGATTGCTTCAACGTCGATTAACGTTGCTTCCATATGAACCTTGCGTTGGCGATTGACAAGAGCCTTTTTGACTTCTGCCTCGGTGCCCTGAAGCACCTCATCACCTGCATTGGGCACTGTTTTCCAACCGGACACAGTGATAGCCATCCCGGGGTATGCTGTCTTTACTGCGGCACCTGTAGCATCACTCATGACCCTGACTTTCGCTGTGCTCACACCGCTGATGAGATGTGATCCCGCTTCGAGGCACCCACGAAGGACCAGCACTGTAGCGACAGGGCTAGAGACTTATTAATTTGCGTTCGAGAAGGGATACTGATGACGCTTACCCAAGACCTTTCTGAACCTTAGATTCAAGAACATAGCCTTGGACTGGGCCTTCTCTCTCTGCCCGCAAATCTTGCATTTCCGCGATTGCTGACAAAGTCTCGACTAGAGTTGGCAACCCTAGTCCAGTTAGACCAGAGACTTCTACAGATGGTATATCTCCACCGAAAGCTTCCAGTTGCATGTCCGCAGCAAGAAGGGCTTTTTTCACGGCATCCTGGAGCAGGTAGGTCAATAAATGGCCTCTTACTCTAACATTTCACTTACTGTATCAACTCCTGGCTTATCAACCTTGTTGATAGCAACCACAACACCGATGTTGCCCATATCCTTCTTGATTAAGCTAATGACTTCCTTGGTTTGGGGCATGATACCATCATCGGCAGCAACCACGAGGACGACAATGTCGGTCACTCGAGCACCACGGGCACGCATAGCAGAAAACGCTGCGTGACCCGGGGTATCAAGAAAAGTAATAGACCGTGATTCATTCGCGTTGCTACCCGATGAAGGAACAGGAACAGAAAAGGCACCTATATGTTGTGTGATCCCGCCGGCCTCACCTTTTGCGACTGAGGTTGAACGGAGGCTGTCAAGAAGGGTGGTTTTACCATGGTCGACGTGGCCCATTATTGTCACAACAGGTGGGCGACTTGGAAGAGATGCCGGATTAGAATGCGGAGGGCTATATAGGACAAAGGTTCCAACGACAAAGCGACAAGAGATGATTGGACGACTGACGCAGGATATATATCAAAGGCAGCTTCATCATTGACGATTGGTTTTCTTCCAAACTCCTCAGCCAAAAGCACAGCATAATCAGCAGTTAGGACTAAAAACAGTTAATCAAAGACAAGATGGAACTGAGTAATGACGAACCATAATCATATTCAGCTTCCTGACTCATCCCAGACAACCTCATCTTTCGCTGGAGGTGTCCTAGATATACGATATATGTATGAGACGGACTAAGATTTGAAGACGATACAATCTTACCGAGCCGAACACCTAGAAGTCGTGCGAGTGTACCAACAGAAACTGTCGAGGGTATGTAGACCTCGGCAGATATCTTTTTCTCAACTATGACTGCCTTTTTAACCTTTTTAGCCTGCTTCTGAATAGGTTTCTCTGTTTCTGATAGCAAGTCGTTTGTATGACTCTTTGTCAATAATGTTCCGCGTTCCTTGAATATTGTTCGATTTGTTCGCTCCAGGCGATCACGACGTTTTTGTTTTTCCTTTACTGACCCTCGTGATGTTCGGTTTTGGCTAGGGTCACTTTCGAGATTATTTGAGAGGTGTGAATCTAAAGACGGCTGGTTTGCGGGCTCGGGTACGGAGTTGTCCAAGTTGCACTGTTCTACGGTTTGTACGGGAGGCTGTAATTGAGACGTACGGTCGTGCTTGTGTTCGTTTCGAAGAACTTGGCTGCGAGATGTAGTTCTTTCCTGCAATCGAGCGTTGTTACGAGATATTGCATCGTCTCTTGGTCTTGGCTCTAGATGAGGCGCAGCATCCCGAGGCCTTATTCCGTTACTCCGCGAAGAGTCAGGCCGCGACGATTGAATAACATCTTGTGAGGTTGACGGTGCGGCGCTAGCCCACTTGCTTGGAAGGCTGCATGCTGAAGACCGAGAAGAAGTGTTGGAGGGTGGAGGACCGCGGGGTGGGCTGCGTGCCGTTGTGTCGACAGTCGGCTGAGATGATGTAGGACGAGCCCACTTTTTCACTTGCGGAGTAGTTGTCGGCGAGGTGTCTGAGCGTAAAGATACAGGGAAAGGGTTTCGCTGATTAACCTGAGAGCCTGACACCCTGGAAGAACCTGGTGCAGAAGAACTAGGAATAGCCCATTGATCGATATCTATCGACTCGGAAAGATTGCCCGCGAGAGGCCTGGGCTGAACAGAAATGATTCAAGCTCCAAAAAAAGGGTAGCATCACGACACACCTTTACTCGCGCAGAAGTTGCAGCCGAACGCGACGACAAGCATGGTGTATGGACTATACGCAAGATTTTGCGATGTCGGTGCATAACAGCCGGCGCCAACAATTTCTCTGTCCCGTCCTGAATCGACAATTCTGGTGGTCAGGTGACATGTTTTCAAGTTTTTCACTGCGCATTTTCGACGTTTCCAGCTAAGCAAACAGCTGTCTCCAGGGCACGTCTTCGTCCTCACCATAAACCTTCTCAAAATGCCGTAGAGACAATCCGTCATGAAGAGGAGGCGATCTTGACAGAGGAATCACAGCTATGGCACGATGATGGCCTACGCCATTTACTATTGGAAAATAACACACTCGTCGTGGAGAGGGTCGTCAACTCTCGAAAAAACTTATAAGGTTCAACCTTTGAAACTAGACAAATCGAAATGTTAAATATATTCGTCGGTTTCAAACAATCCAACAGATACACTATCAATCCGGTCTCTATTCTTTCATTCGATGGATGTGATTACTCAGCAATTACATTTATTACAGGCAACGAAGCTGGTTTACCTATCAGGTACATCGCGGAAGAACCGGAAAAAGGATTTCCCGTTACGATAGGTCGTCAAGTGTTTGCGACTCATCGTCCATTTAGGGGCCATCGTCATGGATTCGCGGGGCCCGCCTATCCTCTGGGTATGTAGCATCAACCCCTTTCAATGAATCCAAGAATAATCTCCTCAGATTCGAGGACCATTTGTATGGAATGATTCTTGAATGTATGTTCAGCGCCTCAAAGAATCTTCGACCTATTTTCCGAATGGAGAACCCGTACTCGACACATTTGCTGAAGTACAGCAGATATGGCATCTTTGGCGGCGGCGCTATGACCTTTTCCTTCGGTCCGTGTCCACTTCACGTGTATGACATATGTCCAATGATGTTTAGCGAGGGTCCTCATCGAATACTTTCTACAGCGTCGGAACCGCAGCCCGAGCCCGAAACAACTATATTTACGTAGGTTGCCAAAGTCGACATGGGTTTTCTATCCTGGCACTTTGGACTTTCCGATGGGAGGGGCGATGAGATAGCTCACATTGCCGAGGCTTTCCGAGGCTTTGGTCGTGAAGTTGGCCCGTACACTGTCAGTAGATGATTATATAATTTTATGGTTTCTGCAGATTTCACGGACCACAGGTTCGTTATCGTGGCTTTTGCAAAGTATGTGTCTGATCAAGGTATTTAGGACGATACTTTGTCACATTTGGCCCCGGCCGCAAGGATGGCAGCGATATCAAGCGGAACGATTCCCGAAATATTACACTTGAGTATCCTGATTTTGTATTGTTTAGACCGACCCATGTTTCTCAATACCGGCTGGTCCAGCTGACACTTGCGCTGGCCGGTATGTGTCACTCCTCGACCCCTCCCGAGATATCCTGTACTGACGATTTGACAGTCAACGTAGATTTTCATCACTTTTTGTGCAAACTTGGAAGGTGAGGAAATGAAAATTGAACGATGCAGGGGTAGGCTCAGGATGGCGCAGTCCAGGACTTCCCTATCACATTGGGAATGACATGAGAGATGAAGATAATAAAGTTACTTACGCATATCTAAAGTACTGAGTGTGACTAATTCAACGGAGTGTTACGCGACACGACGCGTCTTGAACTGAGCTGTGTGACCGAAATGTATATCCTGCCCCCGCACCTGGCAAATGGTGCTCGCTCTTACGCTGAGCTCTATTCCGATATACTTACTACTTACCGTTCCTGTCCTCTGACCTCTGCTTCGTCTGTAACTATCCTCGTTTCCACTAATGTCGATGCCCTCTGTGCTGCCCGAATGCTCAGTACCCTGCTGCATCAGGACGATGTCATACATCGCATTATTCCTACTCCTGGATACGATGAACTCATGGAAGCTGCGGAAGACGCGGTTAAAAATGATGAGGTGTGTATGTTTGACATTTGTCCTTTCATCTACCGATCCATATGAGGTCCCTAGCTTCGCACTCTCATCATGCTCAATGTAGGCGGATATCTGGATCTCGCGGCCGGAGACTGGTTTGGAAACGCAGGATCCAGACTCAAAATACATGTCATTGATTCTATACGGCCCATTCATCTTGCAAATTACTATGAGGCACCAGACATATTTGTATGGGACGATGGGAGCGTAGAAAAAGCGCATGAATTCCGGCAAAGCTTCGAAATAACTTTTGTGAGCTTCTCCGTGCATTTTCCGATGTGCCTACGCCCTAAACGTCTGACAGACTGCTCCTGAGCTCGAGTCTGATTCGGAGGAAGACTTTGATCTCGGTTCTGACGATGATGAGGCCAAACATCCTGAGGAAGAACAAGATGACAATGATGAAGATGACCCTTATGGGGATACGGATTCAACTTCTAGGAAACGACGGTCGATGGGCAATAGCGTCAAACCTAACAAGAGGCGGCGTCCAAGTCATGACGTACGTCCAGCTTGCTGGAAGGTCTAGCCACTGCTAACATATTGATTGAAGAGGTCAGGCAGGATTATCCGACAGGAATATAAGGATCATGAAGAAACAGTAAAGGCCTATTATAAAGGCGGTACAACCCACGGCCAAAGTGCTGCCGGCGCGATATACATTCTGGCGACCGTTCTTGAGCGGGTTGACAATGATCTTCTCTGGTTAGTTCAGTTCTTTCATTTTTCTTTTATTTGCTCTGATCTCATGAGCTATATAGGCTGGCTATCATGGGACTCACATATCAATATACCACATCCCGTATCTCCAGAGAATATTACGACATACAACAGACTATATATGACGATGAAGTTTCCAGACTCAATCCTCTGCCTCCAGACGGTGCTCTTACATCTATAAACCCGGACGATGCAAGCGTTAGAGCTTCAGATGAACTTCGATTCATGCTCTTTCGACACTGGACACTGTATGATGCAATGCTTCACTCAAGTTATGTTGCGAGTAAATTGGGAATATGGAAGGAGCGTGGGCGTAAACGTTTGACGGGTTTACTGGCTAAGATAGGGTAAGTTCCCTTCGATTGTCTTGCCCATCACTACCTTCATGATTGTCCTCCCTAGGTTCTCTATAGGACAAACTCAGCAGCCCTAGGCACATATGGACATGGACCTCAAAAGAGATCTTGTTCGGAAACTCACTGATATTGCTCCTGAATATGGTCTCGTCGAGTTATCCTACCCTTCCTTTATGCGATGTTACGGATATCGAAGCCAACCTCTCTCTGCTGCTGACGCTGTCGAAGGGATAAGTGCTTTGTTAGACGCCGCAGGTGGTGTGAGAATTGATGTAGAAATTGAGGGTGCGCGCAATGGAGGGGAATGGTTTGGTGGCGGTAAGACATGGGAGGCCAACATGGATCGGGATACTGGGAAAAAGAAAAAAGAGGATGAATTAGGAGAGCTGCAACAGGCTACTGTGGCAGAAGGAGGGCCCACATCCAAAATACCGCATATCACAAGTAGAGAGGAACTAGAATCAAAACGGAGCGGTTGGTGGATCCGAAACTTCTGGACGGCCTATGATGCGCTCGATGAGTAAGTAAACGTTCACCTTGAGTTTGAAAATGGTGTTAACTATCGAATTAGCATAAGGGCATTGCGCGAGGCCCTCAGTCTTTCAATGGCGCTCCACCGAGCTATAATTCGGCAGGGAACATCTATCATCGATAAACAAGATATCAAGACTATGGCGGGCTATCGTGTTGTTGTATTGTCCCAAGGGCCCGATCTCGCTCTCTTCACTCACCCAAGTGTTTTATTGCGGCTTGCATTATGGCTTGTTGATGCATTGCGTGACCACATACCTGTAGTGACTAATGGCTCCAAGGCGAAGCGGAGAAGTTTGCCTTTTGTTGTCGCTTGCCTAAATGAAGTGACGGAGACATATATGGTTGTTGGTTTCACGGCTGCGTTGGAATTTGATGATGTGCGGAAAAAGTGAGTACATTTCCTTGAAAGGTTTATGTTGTGCGTTATCGTTCCTGACGTTGTTATAGTGAATTTACCCATACTTTCATCAGTGCCAGAAGGATGTGCCGTGCAGAACTTCGGCATACATCATTCGATGCAACTGTAGTGGAACTACCACAGAAAGACTTAAGGATATTTTTAGATGCTCTGTGCGAAGGACCGCCTGATTTCATTTCATGATGTACAAAAGAACAGATTTCAAGAGGTTTTTGTATGTGTTCTAGACTTTCCGGGTTTGTGCGTTTGATCAAGATGAGTACAAGTGAAAGGAGCAGTCAGGCTCCAGGTGATGTGTCTTGAATTTGTTGAAAGGCATAGAAGAGGTTTTCAATGTGTTCAGGTTGTATCAAGTTTTTCCTTGTGCAAAGTTCTAGTGCATCA
Source organism: Termitomyces sp. DKA64 (assembly GCA_017657295.1). Taxonomy (NCBI): domain Eukaryota; kingdom Fungi; phylum Basidiomycota; class Agaricomycetes; order Agaricales; family Lyophyllaceae; genus Termitomyces; species Termitomyces sp. DKA64. The sequence continues at coordinate 34,812 of JAGGAV010000009.1, read as the reverse complement.
TGGATCTCCTCGTCCTTCCAGCTGGCTATATACTTGAGATGTTTGCTTGTCTGGATGCCAAGCAGGCCAAATGCTGGCTGGAGATCTGGCAATGGTGAATGGGTGTGCATGAGAATTTGAACAACGTCATTCACTTCTACTGTGGTGCAGGTTAGAGTTTCTTCTGCACAGGAACTACAGGAGTCATCCTGGTTGGGTTTTGGATTGTGATGAGCCTGAGTGCGGACAGCCAATGTGTGCTGCTGGTGGAGGCTCAAGGAGTTGGCAAGTGATTGACTTGAGTTAGATGCAGACTTCAGAGGACATAAAAATGCTCTTTCGCAAGGCCACCCCTGGCATATGGGTTTGAAAAATTCACAATATCAAGTGTGCGGGGATGCGAATATACTCACAATAGTCTGGGACTGAAATGTCTTTATTTCTCTGCTCCTACGATCAATTAAGTAACGTCCGACATATCTCCGCACCGCGCTCAGCCATTCAGGCTGGCTGCGACATAGGGGAAGCACGGCTGTCATCTACTCCCAGAGTTGTCTCAGTCAGTGCTTCCACAACATCACACCCAGCATACAGACCTCCATGTCAAATCTACCCCAGTCGAACCCATCTGAATTCTGGACATCATGAGGTTGCTTAAATTGTCGGAAGATAATCTCCCTTATTTTTGGCTGTTTAAATATTTGCTTATAGGCGTAAGCATTTTGAGAGAGCGTAGCAGACTTACCTTTAGAAAATAGCGCAGAAAATCCACATAATCCTCTTTAGAAATGGCTCGAGAAGTGTATTTGTTGAAATCAAACAGGTCCATGAACTCGGCCTGCGTCTTGATACCCATATCTTAGCCATTACTGGTGAATCACTGTAGGTAATTCAACATACAAAACAATGGCTTGAACGGGGGAAAGCTTGCAGTAATCAATTAGAGCTTGAGTAAGAGTATCAACAAAGCAGCAACCTATACCTTTACGCGAAGGCAACATGTCGAATTGCTGGTGGGAACAGAAGGGGGGCAATATGATGGCCATTATATAGACCAGACGAAAAATAAAATTAGCATCTCTGGCTGACTTCCTCGGGCTGTTGAAAGCACATTAGATTGGCTTCTAGCATAACCTAGTATGAATGATGTCGACATATATGATCTTTGAGTTAAGCTTGAAGTTGATTATCATGATTACTTACCTCCTCTACGTCGCGGCTCGCCGGTTTTCTGACGCGCGAAGACATCCTGACCAGCCCTGTACAAGCTGCCTAGATTCACTTGAATCTGATCAGGCCTGATGCTGTGTTGTTAGGCTTCGCAAGTCCTTGATAAGGCGAATTTCTCCGACAGGGTCAACACTTGTCCAGAGTTCTTGCCAAATGCCTAATTTGGCGATGATGAGGTGTCACCCCAAGTTGCCGCATATTTACAATTTGATTGTAATTGACAAAAGACAGATTTGACAAAGAAGCACGGTACGTTGAAGGGATTTGGTTCCTGCCAAGTAGCGTCGCACTCGAAGTTCAAGATGAAAACACTCATTTCTCGTATATATCATTTCTGACGCGGCAACCGCACATACGGCCAGCCATAGGCCAGTGACCAAGTACGACAGGGCACATAGATAGAAGTCCGTAGACAAAATAGAACCCGAGATAGGGCAAAGCCCCAGCAGGAAAAGAGATAACAAAATCACTTCTGAAGGTTGCTACGCCGCCGCGGACTTGCATGGCCAGTAAAGGTTCCAGTTCAAACTTCAATTCAGTTATGGCAAACCACTTTCTAACTATGGTAGTACTTGTGGACTGGTATAACGAGAGCCGCATTTACAAATGGGCACATACGTTACACTGATCACACGTGTAATCGGCATGTAATCACTTGTTGCTACGTGTTCTATTTGCGATCCTTCTTCGTTCGCTCTTAATAGTTATCTTAAGAAAACCACACATACATACCTAACGGGATTATCGTTTCTGAACAGTCGACATCGGACGAAGCAGAGTCAGTCTATGTCGCCGAGGTTTGCGAGGGGACATCATTCAAGGAGTTCTCCACTTTGTGAGTCTTCTCTCTCGATGTGAAGTCCCGCTCAAAACAAGTCCATCATGGTACAGCTCGGGATTTCTTCTTAATCATAACTCTATGCTTCGTTTTGGCTTGTTTTTTGGTAGTGATCTGCCGTCCGTTGGTGTTGAAGTCACTCGAAGGCAGCCGATTTTAGTTCATGAGGGAGATTGTAGGATAGTAGGTTACCGTATTTTTCAACTTTGATCAGCTCACTGAGTGGAGGTGTGCAGTAATCCAGTGTTTCAGCATGACCTGTCCGAATGGTCGTCCGACTGCCACCATCTACAAGGCGTTATAACAATGTGGGAACGGGGAGGCATGAAGTCTGGAACATTCGGTCTAGTTTGAAAATATAATCATGGACAAACAAAGGTAATTTGACCAAACAACTCAAGCACCGCTTCACCGCACTCACCATGTTATGTCAACCCCTGTAAGCAATATATTGTCTACAATACCTAGAAGAGGAAGAGGTCTTTTGTGGGGAGCGGAAAATTGCCTGGATGCAGGCCGTGTTGGTCGACTTAGGATGGACAACCGGCTTGATACTGTAAACTCGGTTTTACTGATTCTTGTTGCAAATTACGCTCGCATTGTCAGCTTCTGGCTATGTGCCCAATCTATCAAGCACTCTTGCTCTATGTCAAAATATTGAAACGAAATCCTCGATCGTGTCCAAGTCGTCATCGAGTTGTGGTGCATTCCGGAGCTGACCATGCAGTTAATCAGCCATTGTCTCTATATTGCTTTGATCCATATATTCTTATAGTTGTGCGGCACACTATAATAGTGTGAGTAGCTCCCTCCTCTTCAATGTACCATACAATATCTTGTTACTGTACTAAACTACTGATGTTTTGCGCAGGAACATAATTCATTTATGAAGTACTTGCTAGATACTAACAGGTCTGAGCTTGCAAGTTGATAATGCAGTGGACTCTCTTTTTCCTCGATTTAATCTATGTAATTTCGATTTAATTTGCTAAATCTGGTAGAATATGGCAGAGCTTCACCACGTGTGTGAACAAAACGTGCATCCAAATTTTCCTGATGTATATATCTAGAGTGAGAAACACGAATGGTCTGTCTGCTCCAAATATTATTCTACATCTGTATGCATTATAGCTGACAAGAAACATCAATCTCGACATCAACCTCAATATCATCATGCTTTCTTTTTTTTCAAAGTTGATTTTTCCACCCAGCCAATCACATACTCAAAGATTCATCGCCTCCCAAGTTCAGCCTGCGCCACGACACCCCCGCTAGCCTCAAAATTCTGAGGGGTCTAGAAAGTAACTGTAGAAACAAAGCCATTGTTGTTATCGCTTTTTTTAACGATTGCTACCCTGTTGACATTGATCTGGTAAGCTGTTATGGTTGACAAGCTGTAAATCGAGATAGAGGAGTCGGTGTCGGTGTCGACAGTTTGAGTTTGACAGTCTCGAGTGCTCAACAAATTTGCGAATAATTTTGGTAGAAGCTGCAAAGACCAGTGCCTGCCAAGAACTCTAGATATGAAGTGAGAACTAAAAAGAGATTGGACGTACCAAAGATGATGATATTTTCAGATGCTTCTACACTGAGAGCCCACGCCGAGACGTCCGTTTCGGAGGAATCAAGATCTTTGAAGGAATAGTCGATAGCAAATATTTCAGGAACGGGTGGCACAGGTTGCCAGTAGGGCTAAAAAGGATAGTGAGGTCAGGCTTCTGCGATATCAAAAATAATCAAAGCTGATTACTGATTCTGTTTGTATAAGGCCAACATAGTGGTTGCGTGCATTGGCGAACCTGTATTGATATATTACATTGTGCTCGGCCCAACAGAGAATTGATTGAGTGTCGTTAGAGGCTCGATGCCACAGTGGTAGCTGAGACTTACAGGCTAAAAATATTCAGACTATTGATCAACGGCATGACATCAACGACTCGCCTGTACCAATCATCCACACGAGTCCTTTCGACTCCGACAATATGCCCCTACCAGAATATATTGAGATTTGAGATTCACTATCGCTGTCAAGGTCATGGTCTGCAATCCAAACCCAGGTGCTCTGAAGGACAGACCAAATTATGTGGGATGATAAGGAAAAACTCTGCGGAGCGTACCTCCAGGTATGCGGAAGATCCAGATGTTAGATGTAAGGCCAGAAAAGCAGCCATGCACGGTGTAATGTCTGTTCCTGGTGGACAGTTCGCGAGCTCGAGCTCCGTGCCAGTGGCTTTTGAGCATTTGAGCAAGACTATTGTTAGGAAACATGATACGAATACAGACTTCCACCCAACCTAAACTCGCAGATAGTGATATAATCCACGAAAATAATAAGGGCTGTGCACGCATCTGATATGGGAGTCCCACATTCCAGCACCTCTTTGGTGCCATTCTGGTTCTTTGATGTTCCACTCGATAACAACAGCTCCAGGGGCTACATTAACAGATTAGCCAAAGAAAATCAGTTTAGGAAGATAATGAGCAGTTAGGACATACCTGGCCCAACAGTAGTGAAGACCATGTCAGTTATTTCCACCACCCCACAAGAATATTTCTCTCCGACTCTAACGACGACCTGAGGGTTCTCCTGGTCTGGTAACATTTTCCCTTTCCCAACGACCACCGACCAGGCTTCCCCTACCATCCTTGTTCCTGCTGGTACAACGAGAGTAGAGGTCACAATGTAAGTTCTTGCATCGAAGAATACTATCTTTTGTCCAGCGGACTAGCACCTTGGTGTCAGCAATGATTTGCGTGATTTGAAAGGTCATAAATTGACCTTAAAGAGTAAGGATTGAAGAGTAGCTGTGTCGTCGGTCTTACCATCGCCCCGTGCTCCATGATCCTTTACACTGACAAACTGCCGCACAGAGTAGTCTGAATATTGTGGATGTGTTTTGCTGAAAGCTCTGCCCGTATCATCCAAGAGGACAGAAGGTTTTTCAGCTCCTGTAATGGGACCATGTATGAAGGTTCCTGATGAATCGGAGCCTGAGTACACATTGCCTTGACCCCAAGACTCGATAGTAATGCTTGCGCCACCTTCCAATACTGTTGTATTGATACTCTCAGCAACAGCAGTCGTGACGTTGTGTAGCCGCATATTATCGAGAACCAATGACCCCGCCAGAGTTGCGTTGCTGGCTGCTGCTGAACGGACTGCAATTGGGGTATCACGAATTACCGCGTCTATAATAGATGCAGCACTGACTCCCTGACTGCACATGAGCCCGTCACAGTAGACTTTAGTGGTCAAATCATTTACCATTAGGAAGTCAAACCCAATCTACATAAGACGAGAAGCTAGGTTCCTGTGTCCACGAGAGCATAGAGGACGTACATTACAATTATAAATTGTGACACCTTGGAACGTCCAGACTGACAGTTTCGAACCATTAGCATCATCCTGTAGATCGGTAGAAAATAACACAAATCTCACCCCAGTTCCAATGATGTAGGATGGCCGTGCGTTGTTGATTGTGATATTGCGCACGGTAAACCTAGCAACAAAGCCGTCAAACCAACGGGGCACGTGAGATAAAACAACATACTGTTGATTTCCGACCCACAATCCGTACTTGCCTGTATAAACAGGTTGAATTAGCCCAGGATAACAAGGAATTCAAGACCGACCCCCATTGAAGACAAGTCTCCCATGAAACCTCCACTAAATCAGCCATTATTGAGCTGAACATTGATTTCTACATATAGCTCTACTCACCTTCCATTTTCCATCCAGATACCTGTTGAAAATTTCAATCAGAACGAAGAATCATCCAGAAACGTGTGATACCTTGATGTGCGTTGCCAAGAGTAGTTGACATTTCAAATTGGATGTTCATTAAAGATGTCGCTTGTGCCACTTGCCAGTGAATACCAGTCCCTTGAGCACGATTGGGAGGAACTCTATTGACCCTGTATGAAATATCCAAATCAAAAATCAAAGATGGACACTCTGACCCGCGAACATCAATGACAAAGTTTCTGACAGAACGAAAACTCCATAGGATGAATTAGCAGAGTTGACTTGGTAGGTCATGACATTCACATACAAATTGTTTGTATTTCCAAACCACTGCGACCCAGTTCCTGGGATGTAGGGATCCGCATCTGGAAATATCGATTCTTCTGAAAAGGCGCCTTCATATCTGATAATGAACACCTCACCAATGACAGCCAACCCATCGAAATCAACTGAAGCAAGGAGAGTAGGGGGATTCTTCGGATTATTAACCAACTGAGTACAATAGTAAGTATTGATCGAAGAGAAAACGAGGTAGACCCTATGTCAAAACATCGTCAAAGAAGGATGATGATGATGGGTTGGACGATCTCACCCCTCGGGAAAATACACTAGAGCCGGAGAAAGACTGCCCAGAACCACAGAAATTCAGCAGTTCCATTGAATTGACATTGGGCTCAGACATACGTTGACGAGTTGCAAAGCATCTCGTTACCTCCACAACGATTTCCGGATGATATTGCGAGGCTACTCGGATCATTGAGGCATCGGAAGAATAAGAAAAATACCCACTTGATAGCGAGTGTGTCATCAATGAGTCCATCTCCTTTGGCACCAAAATCCTTGGTAGATCCTAGGTAAGAGTAGCGTTGCCTATTCAGTCAATGGCCCGCATACCTTTACATTGCGAAAGACTTGATATGTTGGGTCAGGATTGTATGTAGAGGAACCTTGCTGTTTTATTGACTCAAGCCAGAAAGATTCATTGGGATGTGCAGTCCCAGATTCATGGTCAAAGCCTACAGTTACTTAGGCCGATGCTACAGAATTGATTAAATTGAGAAAGAGAAATAAGAGCCCAAGGATGCCTATAATCATGAGGGGCTGAACCAAGTCGAGCAAATAGGACGTCGCTCGCTGCCATTTATCCAATTTATCCAAAAGCAACTTCCTCAACTGTGGTGCCAACAGCCTCTGCTTATTTGGCATCGAAACTCTGAGTATCTTTTATGGTTTATGAAAGGTGCTCTGCTGTCTGATTATTCAAGCTCAAGCGTGACAGTTATGTAGACTGGCATAATAGTTGGCCTGAAAATCTTGTGATATACGTGAAGTACGAATTCTTGGTGGAGCAGTATGTCCACTCAACAGGTCTACAAATCTTAGTCTAAATTGATGCTTAGTGGCACACTGAGTCATACATAGATAGTAAATGCAAGTATCTTACAGGCATTGGTATACATACTGAAGTTTTTTTGTGATGACCAGGAAGGGACACAAATAACTCCTAAAGCTTACCTTGAGCTTAACACAGTTTGGATATATTACAGCCTTGTAATTACAGGTTAAGCATAATATATGAATGCCTGTAGCTACAAGCAACTGAGATTTCTGCAAATCAGCAGGATTGAACCTGTGAGCCTCCTCTAGCTTAGAGGCCTGAATATGCTTTACCTATGGTAAGAGGTATGTAATATATTAATCTGCCAGCATCCGGTCCCCTAAAGCTTAGCTTGAGCTTAACACAAATAGCCCCTCCAAAGCTTTGCTCGAGCTTAAAGTCGCATAAGAAGTACAAACCTTGGCACTCCTAAGTCACGTAATCTGAACAAAATGATCATGTCAAGAAATCATCCAAGTCCTATCCGAACCCCGACCAGCGTCATTCTCGTCCTAATTGCGCAGTATAGTGGAAAGTCTCCAACACTGGATAATGTTTTTTTCTCTTCAAGATTTGTTGGCAAATCATGGCGACAATCTCATTCCCAGATTGCTCTGGCGACGATGTGTCCGCAAATTCTGCCGTTTCTAGTATGTTCAATCATTCTGACTATTTTGAAAAAATAAAACTTTGTGCTTGTTGAGCGCAATCGACAACTTGTGTATAACATTCTGAATCAACATTGATTTGTGCACCCTGACATTGGACAATGTTTGGACATCAATAATAATGAAATTTTTTGCTTAAATGTGCCAAGAACAAGAGGGAATCAATCAGCAAATATTAACGACATGGTCCACAACAGAATCTCCACAAGGTCTAATTGAGAACGGCGTGGGAGACAAGACAAATGTGCATTGGATCAAAAATTCTACGTTGGACTCCAGGCGGTCAAAGTCGAAGCAAACCCGTTGATATTCTGGTTCTGGTTCACAGTTCCTACTTCGTTGACGCTGAGTTGGAAGGTTGTAGCCACTGTGGAAAGGCTATAGATTGATATCGAAGATGAAGTGTCGACATCAAGAATCTGTGATTGACAGATTGCTGGAGCTAAGCAGGCTTGATCATAGTTCTATGAAGGTGGTTAAGCGCCTGAAACATGATAAATGGATGTGAAAGCATGCCGAAAAGAAGCTATAAAGCCCAGCCCCTGGATGTAACCATTTTGTGTCAGTCATTCTGGAATGCGCATGATTCTGAAAAAACCTACCGAATACGATGATGTCGTTTGAACTTACCACCTTGAAACCCCATGCACTGGTAAGGTCACTCGTAAAAACCGGGTCCTTGAAAGAAGAATTCACTGAGAAGGGGGTAGGAGGTGCTGGGTTGGGCTGGAAGTACGGCTAGGATTTCAAAAGCAAGGATCATAGCAGGAAGCATGAAAGAACTCGAGGAGCTACCTACCGATTCAGTCTGTATAAGGCCCATGTAATGGTTTTTCGCATTGACAAGGCTATACTGGTACAAGACATGATGTTCGGCTTCAATTGACGAGATCATTCATTCAGTCGTGGATCCTTCCATGCACAGATGAGTTGTACGTACAGGCTAGAAACGCCATTCCGAATCAAACACAGGCGTCATGCTTGCATACAACACACGCACCTGTGCCAATCAACCATACAGGGCCAGCAGACTCGGAGAGTATGCCGCGTCCCGAATACAGGGAGATTTGTCCGTCGCCATCGAGATCATGATCCGCAAGCCATACCCAAGTTCCCTGTCAAATCCCAAATAGCTTTAGATAAATCATTGTTAGTATCAAAGAGAAGTGATCACACACCTCGAGATATGCCGACGAGGCAGGAGTAAGATGAAGGGCAAGGAAAGCCGCGAAACAGTTTGTGGTACCTCCAGAACCGCTACTCGGACACTGACTTGCCTCGAGATTAGTTCCGGCAGCTTTCAAAATGATTGTTTTTCAAGCAAGATGTCAAGCGCTGTTACAATGCTTACCGCCTCCAAGTCTATACATCAACTGTTAATTTGCGGCACGATATCAAATAATAGCTCATATCTAGACCTGATATGTGAATCCCACATGCCAGCACCACCATTTTGGCCTGAAGGCTGTTGCACGTTCCACTCAAGCACGATTGCACCTGGAGCTACAAGAGGATGAGCAGCGAGCAGGAACGCGTAGGGTATGGATATACCAGGACCGACAGTGGCGAAGACAATGTCCGAAATTTCAAGCACCCCCTGTGAGTTTGGGTCTCCCGCTCTGACTACTACCTGGGGATTGGCTTGATCCTGGAATGCAGACCCGGAACCTGCGATGACCGACCAGGCTTCTCCTACAATCTGACTTCCTGCAGGGATAGTAAGAGTCGATGTCACGATGTAGGTTCCAGCATCAAAGAAAATAATTTTGCATCCAGCGTACTTGATCTCGAGGTTATCATCATTTCGAATGTTGATGTTGGAAAACACACCTGAGAGAAGATGGCCTTCAAAGCAGCAGTATCATCAGTCCTGCCGTCGCCTTTCGCGCCGTTGTCTCGGACGCTAACGATTTGTGAAAGAGCGTAAGAAGCGTATTGAGGGTGTGTCTTCCCAAAGATGTTTCCAGAACCGTCGAGTAGGATTGACGGCTTGTTTGCCGCGTGAATGCTGCCCTGAGTAAACGTCGAGGCGGTAGAGGTTCCATGATAGATATTTCCTTGACCCCACGAAGATATTGTAGTTGTCCCACCTGCGAGGACGACAGCACCACCTATTACGCCAACGGCCGTGGGGACATTAGTAAGTTTGATATTATTCAATACTATTGATCCCCCTAGTTTCCCGTTACTGGGTTGTGAAGTACGAACAAAAATTGGTGTGTTCACTACGGTTGCATCAATGATAGCTTGTGCCTCAGTGGTCTGGGATACATGTTCGAATTAAGTCACCAGAAGCGCGCTGGGAAATACCTGTGTAGCTTGGGTAGTGCCACCTGTGACTAGATCGAATCCGACCTGAGAGGCATCAGTGCATCACGACATATTATGACAGATGATTACAGACCTGACAGTTATCAATGTGGACACCCTGGAAGGTCCAGCCTTCAAACCATGTTATTATTATCGGAATTAGTTTGCTCCGCTGCAATAACTCACCCCAGTTCCAAAGGCTGTAAACACCAGTATTGGCATTATTGACCGTGATGTTCCGGACCGTGAACCTGAATTCTCGGTCTCAGTAATAAGCGGAAAAGCTGGGTATTAATCACGGACTGCTGATTTCCGACCCACATGCCAAATTTACCTGCTAAAGGTGAGACTAGAGCAACAACAAGCATGCTCCGTCATAACCCACCACCGTTGAAGACCAAATCTCCCATAAAACCTCCACTAGAAGTAGTCATTACTGAAATTGCATACCGACATGTGTGGCATCTTCCCTGACCTTCCATTTTCCATCCAGATACCTATGGATGGTGGTGAGCCTAAGGATCCAGCGACATGCATGTATTTATGATCACTGACCCTGGTGAGCCGTCTCTGCTGCCGTTGACATTTGAAAGACAATATTCATGAGTGAGGTAGCTTGTGCAACTTGCCAATGGATTCCAGTCCCCTGAGAATCTGTCGCGGGCACGCTTGCAAATCATGAGAGGTCAGTCCCGATAAAAGAAGATACTGGGTACTTTCGGACGTCAATCACAAAGTTCCTCACGGATCGGAAACTTATAGTAACTGACAATGAGTTCAACGAAGACAAGAATAAATGATCTGGGGCGTACAAATTGTTCTGGTTCGTGTAAAATTGTGCACCGCTACCTCCTGGAATGTAAGGATCAGCATCTGGGAATAGCTCGGTTCATACTAGATCAAGTCATTATGGAGGGACAACAGACCGATGACTGCCATGCCGCTGAAAGATGCAGACGCAAGCAAAGTAGGAGGGTTTTTGGCATCGCCGACGAGTTGTGTATAATAGTACGCAATGATCGGAGAAGAAACGAGGTATGTGCTGTGGCATTGTAATTAGGTGGTGATGAGGATCTTGGATAATGATAACGGATTCTGACCCTCTTGGAAAGTACACAAGAGCCGGCGTTGTTCTGTGATCGATACGAAGCTTCGTCAGGACTCATGATTGGCATTTTCCAACAGAAAATACGTACGTCGACGAGGGACAGGATCCTCCTCCACAACGATTGCCTGAAGTTATTGCCAAACTAGAGAAAAAAGGATTGTCATATCGTTCTCGGGGAGAGTGATAAGGAAGATACTTGATTGCGGCTGTATCATCCGTCACGCCATCGCCTTTGGCACCAAAGTCCTGGCGGGCAGCAATAATGAACTCCCTTGATCGTACATTTGGGGGATACGACATATTTACCTTCACATTCCTAAATACTTGATATTCTGTTGGGTCTGGATTGTACGCAGCGAGGCCTTGATGCTTGATGGTCTCCAGCCAGTAGGGATCTCCGGGAACCGCAGTCCCTGGTCCCAAAGGGCTCGAGCAAGATGTCCCGAGGCCACGAACGGATGAGATGGGGATGTAAAAAACGCCCCAAAGGGCGAGAGTGGTACCGAAGTGCATAGAACTTACTTGACCGGGTAGGTTGTCCGAAAGATACGACGGCGAATAATCATGGTGGTTTTTATAACAAAATTATTGCTGTTACCAGCTGTCACCTATAACGACGTCTCTCTTTTTTTTAGCTTTCAAAAATTTCAACCTTCAAAGTCCATGTCCCACAGCCTAGTTTCCGCGTGACATATTTATCCTCGAGATGGATACCCCAGAGAGAACTGAATGGAAGAACAATCACACAGAGCATGACTCATTAGCCGTACATTGAGGCGCTCAGCTAATGAGGCTGAGTACGCTGGCGAAGTCGGTCGATGTTCGGGTACTCTAGGGATCAAACATCTGACTATTGTTAGAACCGCAGCCTTTGTCCCTGTCCCAAGAGAGGAGGCTATAAAATTTACGAAGGAAATCCATGCGGAGCGTCTCATGTTCAGGCTCAGGTGTGCAATACCACATGGTCGCAGGACGTGGATTTTCAGACTCCGGTACATCCAAAACGACATTCCATCAGGCCGAGTAGCGAACAGAAAATAATAAGTGGTTATAAGTATGATGGCCGAGTTAGTCTTCAAGAGCTTCAAGCTTCAAAGCTTCAAACCTAAGGAAGCCTGAAATAGACATAGTGGACAACAAACAACGGGCGGCCCGCGTGCTCGGATGAGTGATCCTAAACACTGAGGACCGCATTTCGTTTCGTCTTACTTCACTTCGTCATGTCAGTAGCACAGGTCAGTTGACATCTATTCTATATATCACGACACGCTTGTATATGTCGCAGGATAAGACATTCCAGGTGAAAGAGCAAGCAGAGGAAGCACGATTTATCCGAGAAAAGGTGAGACCAGGCTGGTACAGCTTGATGTTGAATCAATTGTACTCAACGCTTTCAGGAGCAGGCCCAGTTAGCTGCCATTCGTAAAGATTTGGAAGCGAATGACAGCAAAGTAAACTCAGTGCAATCATCAGATAAAGATTTCGAAGGAGGCTTTGGAGGGCAGGAAGATTTGGAAGATCGATATGCTACGACTAGTGGAGAGCATTAATTTATGTATAATTGCCCAAACCATATTCAAATGTACCCAGCTTGTTCTTGACCAAGAAATCATATAAATGCCAGTATTTCAACAGGTCGTAAACTGATTCAAATGTGCATCGGTATTACATTTGGTAAGGGTGATTGAATTGCGGAGCGTTTAAAAACGTAGCGCATCAGTGATATGCACTAGTTATGGCTTGCAATTAAACAAAGTCTGAGTAGTATTAGCTGTAATGATTGAATAATATGATAATCCCAAACGTCCGCGGCCAGAACAATGAATCAAAGCATGAACCTGATAAGCAGATGTGATTCATAGAGAATGTGGTGGTAGAAGTCAGGGTCCTAATTCCAATATACATACAAAGTGTCATATTTTATGTCTTGAAAATGGTGTAAGGGGTATCATAGAGATGGTGCTGATGTGAAAAATGGTTCGGAAGGCCCAGACCGTCGATGAACGGCAGACGAGCACAAAGGCGAAGGCGGAGAGGCAGTCGGACCGATCCAAGGGTCAAGGTAGCTGCACGTAGGAATGGGGACGAACATTCCCTCGGTGTCCGCAGAGTTGGCCCATCCGCTACCAGCATTGATAGAAGCAGTCCTCGAGGATTGAGTGAAAGATGGAACTGGAAGAGTAACAACTGTCCCAGTTGGTGTGTAAGCCGGAAGGGAGGCAACGGGACCGCCAGTGCTCAGTGTCGCAGGCGGCCAAGCCAAAGCCGATGTCACGCTCGCAGGGATGCTGCCAGCGCCTGCACCTCCAGTCTGCCAAGCTGCGAGGGGAGGCGACCAAGGATCCGTATTTCCACAAAAACCTATTGCAGACCGAGGATCGGCAGGCATCCAACCGTTCTCAAGTCCAAGTTGATACGACCAATGAGGTGCTTCGACTTTACCAGTCACACTGGAGTTGCCTATTTTCCATGTCCAGAAAAAGTAGTCCTGATAGGGCAAATGTCAATTACTGATGAGAAGTAGTAGTGAGGATGAAGGTATTGACCTGCAGAGCATCCATACTAGCCAATGCGAAATTCTTGATTGCAGACTTCGTAGGACCATCCCAATTCTGCCAATCCGTCCAACTTGAACAGCTACCGACACGCTCGCCCGAACCGGGATACGTCCCCTCGTACCTTGTACCAAGGTTAACACCATTGAGCCAAAGCCCGCAATCTGTGACAGCATTGCTAAATTCTCCAGCCGTGGTCAGGCCCAAGTTGGCTGATGACACGTTTACAAGACCGCCCCAAGTTGTGCATGGCGTATTCTTATAGGATGACATAGGAGCTGAAGATTGAGTACCGAAACAAATATATGGATGGGTGTCGATGCTCATACGATCTGCGTTGGGATATTCACCGGCCCACTGGCTGCGTGGAAGAAAGCCATCATGGAAAGAAATGAAGGGACCATTATTTTCGCCAATACCTCCAGCATTACGAACAATGTCATAGGCTTCCATATAGCTGTCAACACGGTTAGTGAAGGAAGCCAATTGGGTACAACCACTGACAATCGCGCTAGAGCATCTTGGCCGACAGTGGGACCTTGTGGTTCATTAAGAATTCCAAACATGGTAACAACACTGCTGTATTGAGGTTGTGAAATGAACTCTGCAAGGATACGGATGTAATCGAGTGTTCGTTGAGCATTTGCGTAGCCCATGGGACCATTCAAGAAGTTGATTGTTCCTAATCGTCCGGAGTGATTCCATCCGTTTTGACTCCCAGGCACGGCATGCAGATCAAGGTTGATACGAATACCGTACTTCCTTGCCCACTTGATGGCTTTCAGGAAATATCTAGTGTCAAAATAAGAGGCCGACTGAATTTATTTCAAAAGCACTAAACCTACGTCCATGACGTTTTCTCCAAAAACGGCTCCCCATCGCGTACCTCAATTGCCCAATATCCGAGCGGTATCCGCACATAGTTTAGGCCAGCCCCTGCAATTTCGGCAAAATCTTTCTCCGTCTAAGGATCGAAAGAATGACATGGGATCACTTCCAAGCGCAAAATCGTACGTACAATGAAAGTTTTGTAGTGGTTCTCCAGCTGCGCGATCCCTCCATTGGCCGTATCGCTTCTCATAGCTTCACTAAGAGTCCATTCGTCCACAGCCGGTGGCGTATTTGACAAGTACGGTTCAAAAAGAGCTGGTGCTCTGTTCAAATGATTGATGAGTAACTGGTTCAAAGCAGAAGTGATGCGACTTGCATGAACTTAGAGGGTGTCAGCGTCATAGAATTAAGAGGGAAAGAAACTTCATACAGGTTCCGTGTTCAACCATCCACCAAGATTGACTCTAATCACACAAGTGAGCAAAAGTTCAGGTCGTGATGCGTTTCGTGAATATTTACCCCCGTATCTTGTCGATTCCATATTGAAAGGTTTCATTCAGCGCTGGAGACCACGACTGAGCTCGTGCACCGTTATTGAATGGGTCATTTTCATCCCAGTACCAATGACCACCGAAGGAATTGTGGTAGATAAAGGTAGTTCCATCGTCCATCGTCACCTTGCTCCCATCACCTCCCGTGACAACAGCAGCCACCGGAGGTACCCCGGAGGCAGTGGCAGAGGGTTTAACAGTAGAATCCGAGGTATCGGAATCGGAATTTTTATCAATATGAGGTTTTATGATAGTGAAATAGATAGGGACCACGATTGCAATTATTATAAGGAGGAGGGCAGCAAGGACGGCCAGAATGATGATGTTGCGTTTTGATTTTACGCGTGGAGGGGCATAAACCGCACGTTTTTCTTCCATAAGACGGCCTTGTGACAGTCCCATGGGAGACATGGCGAGGTTTCCAAAAGACTCGGTGGGATCATCTCTATAGCCGTCAGTGTAGGGGCCATGGTGGAGTGGAGAGGCACCCAGGGTATCATTGAGTGCATAAACAGATCCGTTATATTCAGAGCCACCTCCGGAGGGGTTGGTGTTGTGTGTAGAAGCATAGGAATTGCGAACTTGTGGGGCGCCAACGTCGTCGTAGAGAGCAGCGCCGAGAAAGCGCGGCTGAACGGCACTGAGCGGAAACCCGGCGGAATCAACGCCGAGATCTGTTGGATTTAATTGCGGTGTGTGAAAAGAGGCGGAGGATGGTGACGGAGGCGCGTTGTAGAGATGATTTGTAGGGTGGTCATCGTTGGTCAACGGCAGAGGGTCGTAGCTGACGTTTCCCTGGATGTTGGAGGCCATGGGGGATAACGGAAGCTCCGGGAGAGTTGAACACGCGGCCACAATCAGGCAGATAAAATCAACCGCCTACTTCAGAACAGGAACAGCGCTCACGGTCAAATCGGCGCTCTTTCTACCAGATGGGAATTAGGACGGTGGAGCAGGAGACTAGTCAAATCGACAGGAAAAGAAGAATAGACAAGGCGATCTGATTATTTGTAGCTACATTGGCATATTTTGGCATCGAACGACGCCGAGACTTTCCTATTTAGGGCCACTAGTCACATGCACGGCGAATTCGCTCCGCCACTCGTGAAACCTTGCTGTGCTTGTTGCTGTCAATGTTTGAGCTTGTCAGCCAGCATCGGGGAGATCGGATGTCCTTACCTGTGTCAACCGGAGGGCAGTCTGAAGCTGTTCAGTAGTATAACCTTGGACACTTGAAAGGTTAGGCAGGTAGTATGTTCCACGCGACCCTGGGTTGCTTGGAACCTGCAGCGGCATTGGGTGGGTTTGTGCCTGAGCGGAGGGAGGTCGGGGCGAATTGACTGCAGACGTCACGGCGGAATTGTGCGGAGGTGAAACAGATAATGCAACGTCTCGGTTCACATATGACGGCGGTGACAAGTGAGAATTTGTTCCAGGGACATTGCCGTTTACAGCGACGACACCATTCGTCTGAATCTGGTTTTGCGCATGTGCTAGAACTTGCTGCTGCTGCTGTTGCGCTGCCCGTGCTTGAGCCTGAAGAAGCTGCTGTTGGGTAAGTCGTCCTGTTTGTATGGCTGGCGTACTCGTCCTCTGTTGCTGCGAAATGTTGACTTGATTCCGTATTTGTGGAACCACCTGGGCAGGCATGCTTGTTCCGGGTGGTCGTTGCATTACCGGCGCAGCTTGTGGTTGCAGCTGTGTCTGAGATGCTTGTTGCGGCACTGTCTGCTGCTTTTCCATGTCAGATTCATGATGATTGTTGAACACCATTCATGAAGATTTACCAGAGGTCCCTGCCCATTCGTCAACCTGTTTAGCGCAGTGTTTCGGGCAATCTCTTCTTGCCTCTTGCGAGCTTGCAGTTCTTGGAGGGCCAGTGCCTCTTTCTCCGCTTTGACACGACTCAGTTCTGCGGGGGTTCGCTTCGGAAGTTTACTGTATTGTGCGTGTGTCTCGTGAACACCCGAAGTCTTTCGTTGTGCTGGAGGGTAAAAAGCTTGAGATCGAACTCGTAGATGACACAAGGCAGCTTACATTGAGCTTTCTGTAAGGCTTCCGCACGCTTCTTGCCTGCCTTTCGAATGGTCTCCAAGACCAGAGCATGTCGCCTTTTCTTCCGTGGCTCACTCCCAGCAGGCATTCCGCTTGGAGAGACACTTGAGATGCTTGTGCTCGCAAGTCTTTTGACACCGCGAGTTGTCATTTGAGTAGAAGTCGGGGGCGGTGTAACATCAACTGCAGAAGACATTTCGAGCACCCGGCGGCCCTCTGGTCCCCATTTCTCTCTCCATCGATCCATGCAGTCACGAAGAGTTCGTTTATCCGTTGGAATAGTTAAGCGAGAAGCATTGAAGCATTCTGAGATTAGGGCCCAATTATGTGGATATCGGTCACAAAGAGACTTGAGGAGGGAATCATCAGCATTACTCCACAGATGATCACTACGCTTCCGAAGTTCCTTGTCTTTCATGAAAGCAGTCTGCAACTGGAGCGCGATCAATGATGGTCCACTATTGGATCGACCATCAAACAGGTCTAGTTAACGGATTCAGCAAAAGATTGAACTTTCAGAAACAATGGCATACCGCTGACGCTGTCATCATTCTTGACAGGAATGTCAGATTCGGGCACAACAGCACTGTCATCTAAAGACAGCCATTGCCCTCCTTTCCAGTTCCTTGATGGACGAAGTGGTCCAATGAGGGTAGGTTTGGACGTCATGAAATGTCCAGTAGGATAAAGCCTTGTAGATAATATATCATCTGGCCTTTTGTTGGGATCGTCACGTTCGATCTTCCTTTCAGGTCGTTTCTTGCCCTCAGCACCTTGCACAAGTGACGTCAAATCAAAATCCAAGATGTGAAGGTCAGGAAAAATTGATTCCAGCCCCGGAGGAGGGGGTACAACTTCTTTTACGGTGTTCAAAGGTGCATCGAACCTGGCTACATCGAATTCTTCCAAATCAAGGAAAAGCTTGTCGTCCTCTGAGTATGCAATGATTTCGCGGAAAGGGGCATATATGTTAGACTTCCCTGGCTTCAGGAATCCTTGAGAGGTGTCAATATCACCACCATTAGACGACGGAGTAGGTTGAGACGCCAATACAGGATCGAGGGATGTCAACTTGAGTCCAGTAGTATCGGGCTTGATATCATCAACAATCATGCTCCTCGGATTGATCCCAGTATCGTTAATGGGGTCAGGCTTGATTAATGCTGACAGATCCTCTATCTCTTCTGTCTTTGGCTGCAGAACCTGAGCATTGATTGGATGAGCCTCGTTCTTCGCATCAGCATCCTCAAGAACAGACGCAATCAAAGTGCTAGGTTCAAGTGCATCAGTTACGTTTTGGGACGCGTGGTCTGCATCCTCGTAGTTGTCCTCGTCTCCGTCTTCGTCCTCGGAACCGTAATCAACACCCAAAAGTGACATTCCCTCGTGATGTTGGGTTTCTTCAGTGTCGACTTCCATTTCTGTATGGTCGGGACTATGGCCAAGATTGACATCGTTATCCACAACCATTTCATTTCGAGGCTTCTCTAGACGTCCTCGCTTCCAGCGGACACAGATACCCTTAGTTACGCGGGCTTCCGTCGTACCAGCAGCATGCCAATCAAGAACGTCCGTTGATATGTTGTACGCCAAAGCAAGCTTCCACCTTCGTTCCTCGCGGAAATCGACACGCATCCATCTCTAGACAGAATGTAAAAATAGAGCGTAGTCTGCGAAACATTTAACTCGCCATCTCATCCATAAGGTAATCCCAGTGCGTCTTTGGAACCCCTCCGATCGCTCTTTGTTTCTTAGGTTGGCGGAAACTCCAACGACCTTCCCGTTTTAACAGCTCAATCCTATCGATAGCTCTAACAAGGCGCAGCTCAGCCATAGCAACCTGAGGAATGCTCAAAACGGGAATGTCACATGCAGAATTTGTCATACCACCCATTCCCGTGTAGTAAGGCATTTGGATGCACGAGCAACCTTCTTCCAAACAGGGTTTGCGTTAACAGTAGCAGCCCATTTATTCAAACCCATGGATGCCCAATCATCTTTCCGTCCCTCTCTTACCCCGGCCTCGCGCTCCTTCTCTCGCCTACGTTTTAAGGATTTTGACTTCTTGTAATCAGGATGTAGAAACTTGAGGGGTGGAAGAGTAAATTCTGATTGAAATTGGTGCAGGCGTTGGGGTGGATCCTTGGGTGTGAGGGGTATTGATTGCGGAGATAAAGCTTCAGGAAAAGTATAGTCCGGCTCCGGCGCTGCAGAGGGCAAGGAAGTCACAATAATGGTTTTTCTTGTGGGAGTTGGAATCTCTGGGAAAAAAGCAATGTGAGTATTGGACGGCAGCACGAGATCACTGGACTTGTGCGCGGCAGCTGGAGGAACTGAACTAAGTGTCACATTTCGAGAGTCCCCTGATGTGACAAGCGAAGTAGGTGACACACGTTGTGGCACAGGCTGCGAAGAAACATGTACAACAGGAGCATCTACCCTAAGTTCCATCTCTGGTGTTGCAGGTGGAATGTGCCTAGCTTCGTCAACCACCATCTTGAACACATTTGGTGTAATCATTATATGATCTCTGGGTGGACGACGATGGGGTTCTATGAGTAGCGTCGGAGATTTTCTGAACAGGTCGAGTTCATCGTCGCTATCATCTGTTTCTTTCGGTGAGGAAGGCGTTGTTAGTGCATCCGCCATCATACCATCTGCAGTTTCCCCAGAAAGATGCCTTGACTTTATATGCTCAGACTGGGAAATGATAGAAGCAGGATCTTGCGAGGATGGAGACGTGATCCCATGTATAAGGCGACTGCGCGTCTGCTTGAACAGAGATGAAGTTTCGAGTTGTGGTGAGGCTGCTAAAGATATTCTTTGGTTGTCAAGATGGCATATGCTACCTGTTTCAACACTGCGCACTGTCAGAATACGAAATGCATAGTAAAATAAACAGGTATTACTCGTCCTCCGTCATCTGGAATCGAAAAATGAACTTCGCCAAGTTCTTTTCGTCTTCTTCATCATAGAAAAGTATTGGCCCAATGTTGCTTCTGCGGCGAATCATCTGGTGCATTTCGCGTAACAGGACATTGCGACGCTTTGAAATAGCGCTAGAGAGGTCGCTCAAATTCGGAATGCCTCAAGTTAAGATTCGGCACATACGCAAGATTTGCAACACGTTCTTCGATTAGTTCCTCTGTAGATCCGGGATGCATCTGGGCAACCCGTGTAGATCTCTAAACGTCCTGTTCTGAAGGAACTTCAAGGAAGAGGGAGATATTGCCTATTAAGGAGAAATGAGACCATGATTAGATCAAGTAATCATTTCACAGCAATACCAAACAAAGGATTAATACAGTCGACTCTGTCTTAACCCATACCCGTTTGGTGGACATTTCGGAATTATTCCAGCAGGTTTAAAAGAGAGATGTAATAAACAGTCTCTGAATGATCAAAAAAAAATTGTGGTTTTTCGGTGCTATAACCCTCTTCGATGTATTGTACGAGTAGGTATGGGCCATTGCAAGCATGGCATGTCCGAGATCTACTTATGCCTGATAGTGATCAAAGAATGATTGTTGTATATGCAAATTCCTGGTTACCACCGACATAATCACAGTTATTATGTTCCATACGCAATACATAACTTGTATATTAATAGTAAGTACCATAATGTACTATGAAAACGTACTGAACCAATTATTGGCTACAAACAGGCTATCTTACCTGTAACATGTATAGTAAACAGATGTCGTGCTATACTAATGTCAAACTCCTTAGCAAATCCAAACAGAAACCGAACCACATAGATCGGGCATACTGTATAGCATGCCATTGTATACTAAGGAAAGATAAATAATATGTGATGGGGGTATTATACTGGAAATGACTATTTATTGAAACTTGACTACATCAGGTATGTAGACCACTGCATAGTGACCATACAAGATGTTGTATTTATGTATGGGATACCCGTTGATAACATGAGCCATTGATGCAAAGATCAAGGTGCTGTAGAGGCGGCGTGGGCCAATGTAGATATATTTTTGTATTTTTTTTCTGAATTTTTACATGTCTTTAGGGATATATTTGAGCTCATCGTCTCCAACAATGAGCAGAGAGTTGTCGGCGCTGTCTGATGAGAAAGAGCGCCAAACGACGTTGACAGATCATCTGTCAACGTTGATGGCAACCGCCCTTCAAGGAGAGGAGACGCACGAAGTAAAACAGTAGCAAACAGTACAACAACATCGATAATTTCGAGGACAAAAAAACGCGAGGAAAGACCTCGATCTATATATAGATCTCGGTATGAGGAAACTAGCTCATTGTGAGCAAAAAAATTGGTATGTCAGAGTTATGGGTTATGGACCCAAAATCCTATGGGGTATGGCAGAGTATGAGTTAAGACAGGGTTGACTGTACCTTAATTGGACTTCTCGGCTTTGACATACATACTTATCGCTGCATATGTAAGAATTCGTGTGCCCTCTGACTCATTTGTTCTTGTCCATCTTTCGAGGCTATTTTATTATCTTCCCCGTCCTATACGATCTTGACGAGCGATAGTTGATCTGTTCCGCAGCAGATCTGCATTCCCAGGAATGCAAAGCGTACTTGCCCTTTTGTTTGACTTTTTCTTTTCCTTTTTTGCATTAGAATGTTAATTGATCTCCCGAGTGGTACTATGCATGCCGTTTGCCATTCTTCGCAGGTGAGCGTTCCAGCTTTCATTGAAGTAAAGTACCACTTTCTGCATGATGAAATACTCTTTACCATTCGCAGTTTCCACTCTGGCGCCCTCTTTAAAAAGTACACCTCCTCCAATGCTGAACGTCTAATAATCCCCTTATACTATGCTGAACCCAAAAAGCACGGGAGAGAGCGGGCCGCCATCTGGTGTGTTGGATGTAAAGCGGGGGCCAGTACAATAAAATGACCTTCCTTTGGATGTCTAAATTGCTTCCTTTCTCAAATTATTGTTTGTGTCGACGCTTGCTGACTCTTCACTAATCATCGTGTTTTCCGTGTACTTTCTCAGTCTCTATTCTGTAGTTTCAACCACACAATGACTCTTCTTCAATTCTCACCGCCGGCGGCACAACTGGCAAAATGTACATAATTGTCAAGATGTATAAAAACCACGTCCAAACATATGTCAGGAGGACGCAAAGCTGCTCACGCCTTCTCGTAATGACCTTCCTGCTCCTAGATCACCTCGCGGGAATGTACCTGCATTTCCCATTGCCTCTGCATCATATCCGCTTGAACGAAAAGGTTGGGATGTGAGCACGGGTTGAACAGGCATTGTATACTCCACATCAAGGTCCTCCAAGATTTGCTTGAGATTGCGCATAAACAAGTTGCGGCGTGCCCAACGCCCACCCCAATCTTGCCAATTCGGACGGTCTGTTTACGGAATCCAAGTTGAAATAACTGACGTGTCTCAATGGATAGGAGGCACTTACGTTCCATGGCCACAACAAGGGTGATCGCATTTTGATACTCCATTTTGTCGATGTTGAGACCACAACCAGACCACTCACGATTGTTGGTGGTCACATAAGTATTAATCCGAGTTTTAATTTGTTCGATAGTTTCCAAAGGTGTGTTGTAAGAAATGGTCAATTTCGTGGACTCCCACCTTGGTAAAAGTATTAAAATGCAGCTCCATGGATTGTGGCGTACGGCTTACATTGATTTACTCCGGCGCAAATTATGAACCAGCTTGGAGCTTGCCAGAAGAGCGTTTGGTGCGATGATTTCCTGTCCGTCCACTCGACGAAAAGTTGTGGAGAACAAGCCGAACTCGCGGACGTATAAAACCTGGCATGTTTCTTTTCAGCTCGAAACAAAACCGACGACATACGAAATTCGTGCCTGGTCATCTATCATCACCAAATCTCCGACGTCAAAAACATGTGTTGAGAAAATGAAAATCAACTGTACTCATTAACGTAAGCCGACCAATGATGACAAGACGCCACTCAACTGATTCAAAGAGGGTTTGAGCGGAATGCCCGAATATAAAGGAAAATCCAAGAATGATGGTCGCGAGCGGCACGAGGGACGATAATGTATTTGTCCGGTTGAAGATGAGAAGGCAGGCAAAAATGATCCCGATTAATGCGATCGACAAAAGTACCGCGTCTAATTTAGCAACCACAGAACTAACGTCCTAGACGGTGCGTGAGTATCTTCTTACAGTGTATAAAAATGGGGCTACCTTGAGGCTCAGCACCAGTGATTTACGCTCACGGTATATCCTTTGGACAGCTTCTCGCATTTCCCTCTTTGAGATGTCACCATTTCCATCCTTATCAAACAGAGCGAAGGCATCGTGCTATCGCAAATCGATTAGATGACATACGATATTGTAATTCATAAGTACATACGGCTTCTGCGGTTGAACGAAAATATGGAAAAAAATCTACCGTTCCTGGTTAGTCCTGAACGGAGACCGCAGCAAAAAAAAATATTACACGCACCTTCAACGATCAAATGAGCCCGTGGTGGGTCAACATCACTAAGGGCACTAAACAATTTTTTCGCAAGCCTTCTGGCAGAGTATAAACCACCAATCTCTCCTTCTCTGTTGAACTTGGAGGATTTCAAGGCTACAGCACCAATCGCTCCGCCAACCTCCAAAGATGTTAAGTTGTAACGCAAAGAACAATCAGGGTATTCAAACCTGGTCAACAATGATGCTGGCCATGTCCTTGTTTTTGCGTGGACGGCCATTTTTTCGGCGCCTGGCCTTTTCAGCAATCGTGAGATGTCCGTCGCCCTCCGCTGAAGAACCCTCTCGGCTATTCTGAGCAGGCTTGTGGCCTCGAGTTGTCACATTGAAAAGGTCAACGGATGCTGAGGGGCTTTTATGGCCACGTTTGGTGTAAGGTGATTTTTTGTTAGGAACGGGGTGTGCGTTCGAGAGTCTATCCAATGCCCTGAGACCAAGACGGTTCTCCTCGAGTCGCTCTGCAAGTGCCTTTTGGTGAAAATTGATTGCAACGAAGTGCAAGAACAACTTCTCCACTAAAAGGATTATGCTCGAAGCAAACATAGCCTGTAGCGACGTCGAAACGAGCGATAAGATTATCATTCCTTTACATACCTGCATTATACGATTAACGATGACCCAGTAGCTCCCAAAAGGATGGTCAATAGTTCGGATGACCGAAAGACTTATCCAAGCCCATGAAATATCAAGAGCTAATTTGAGCCAACCGGAAACGGCCATGACGAGCTAGCAGGATCTCACATGAAACACCTCGCAGCCTCTCAAAAGTCAAGACTGAAGACATACCTCCATCTGTAATTTGAGCCTCTCAACATGACCTCCACAGAGATTTACGATGAAGAGTATCACTCGAGGAATGGCATCGACGAATAAATAAGTGCCACACACCGCAGCCCACGTAACAGTCAACCATATTGACCAGACACGAACTTGAATACTAACAGGGTTCCCCTCAAACCTCAGCTCGACAACGATGAAAGGGGTAATTAGAATGGCTGCAACGAGTACGCCAACCAGGAGAACTCGAACAGCTCTTGACAATTTCATAAAACCCAACCACAAAGCTCTGCCGCGTTTTGCCTTGACCACTCCCTGCTGTGTTTTGAAGTCCTCATCGTCATCCCAGTCAAACTCGTCAGATGAGTTGGTAGCAGAGTCAGTGTCAGAACATTGAGGTGTTTCTGACAGCTCAGTGGTATCGTCATGGTCGTGGGCGATTAAGCTAGGTGGGCGTGTCTTTTCACTGCGGTCGGTCATGAGCAGTGGTCGGAGCAAAAATACGGTAAAATAGTGCCAAGGTAACTACCAGTGGAGTTTCGGGACGATCGTGATTTGTGCCGTCGTGCCGAAGTCTTAAAATAAATCATTTCTACTAATTGCTCCTAGTGTCCCTGCGGTTCACAATGGTCCTCAGGGCCCTCTTCCACCGCACACTGGCTCGTGCATCTGTATCACCGACATCTCGGCTCGTGTCTTCCAGGGCACGACCGAAACAGACCACTTTGCCCATCCCACCTTACTCTCTCTTCAATCCCTGGTCCAAGCATTTCTCTGGATCATGGAAGGCACGCGCCCTGTTCCAGTCAGCGGTCTATGCTGTGGGTATAGTCATGGCAAATACACTAGTTGGCTCCTACTTTGTCGTGTGTAATATTCTCGCTTTTTGAACACGTTTCTCACAAGGAAACAGCCTCAGCCAGCCAACAAACCACCGAGATATGCTTCTCGTAAAGAGATGAAGCTTGCCATTGAAGAGCTTCGCGCTGCGTTCCCTGGCCCAAATGACGTATCCACAGACTCGGACACTCTGAGGACATATGGCTTCTCTGAGAATTCATATCACCCAGCTTCGCCCCATTCCGTCGTTGTCAGTCATTTCAAGTCTGTCTCTATGTATTCTTCATTATCCTGTTCCACAGGTCCGGCCAAAATCGACTGCGGACGTTGTCAAAATTGTGAACATCTCACGCAAATACAGGATGCCTATCACCCCCTACAGTGGTGCAACCAGTCTTGATGGCCACACATCTGGGGTGAGCCCCGATGTCTCAATATAATATCCATTCATGATGCATTGTGAAAAGTTTGCATCAGGTAGCATATGCTTGGACATGTCGAGGATGGATCAAATTCTTGAGATTCACGGTAATTCTACTTTGTGGTATGCCAATCCTTGATTCACTCATCGCTGTCCTTCAAAACAGAATCCGACTCTGACCTTATTTGCCAATCGGGAACTCGCTGGGAAGACATCAACATGACGCTTAAAGAAAAGGGAATCCCCTTGTTTTTCCCAGTAAGCCCACGCTATGTCGATACAAGACCGATTCTCAATTTATTAGCTGGATCCAGGACCCGGCGCAGTAAAGGATTTGACCTTCAGTGATGTTTATTTTTATTGAGTTTATGTCGCAGACAATTGGAGGGATGATAGGAACCGGCTGCAGTGGAAGTCAGGACAATCATAAACACCTTTGACACTAGAGTCATGGCTAACGTCGCACTTGTCTAGCCAATGCCGTCCGTTATGGAACAGCGAGAGCCGAATGGTTTCTCAATCTTGTGAGCCTTACAGGTTTTAGTTCGTTATCTTCACTAATCGGTATCTCAGACTGCGGTACTTCCTAACGGCGAAGTCATTAAGACACGCAGTCGAGCCAGGAAATCGGCTGCCGGTTTCGATTTGACCAAACTATTTATCGGGGCGGAAGGAACTCTAGGTATCGTCACGGAAGGTTAGTCTCGAGATTTAGTCTGTCGATCTTCATTCATCCTTCACAAGTGACACTCCGGCTTGCTCCCGTGGTTCCTACGAAAGTTGCGATGGCTCAATTTCCTGACGTTGAACACGCCGTCAGCGCAGTTCAAGAAATACTCAAGACACCCTACGGTCCTCACATCCGTAAGCCACGCTAATCCAAAGCTCAATGAAATCGGTTTTACTAAGTTACAAAGAATGTGTGGAGTTGCTTGATGACCACAGTGAGCGAAGTCGACTATTCGATGAAAAATGCGTGCCTCAGTCCAGCCTTTTCAGTGATGAAGGCTATCAATACTGCGGGTCTTGTCGAGCAGCCTCTTCCTGTGCAAGATACCCTATTCTTCAAAATTCAAGGTGACCTTTTGTCGATTCAGAACACGTCGAAAGCCGTGCAGTCGATTGTCAAAAAGCACGGTAGCAGTCGTTTTGAATTTGCATCCACGGAGCAAGAAGCCGAGGACCTCTGGCAAAATCGAAAATATGCCCTGATGTCGACTTTGGCGGCATACCCAGGAACACGCTGCTGGACTACAGATGTTTGGTACGTCTGTTTTGACATTCCGTCTTGAACGTTTTGAGACACATACAATAGTGTGCCGGTCTCGTGTCTCCCTCAACTTGTTTATGAGACAAAGAAAGATCTTGCCGACTCAGGGGTTCAGGGTACCATCGTTGGCCATGTTGGAGATGGAAATTTCCATGCCCTAATGCTATTCCGAAATGATGAGGAATTATCAAATGTTAATGATCTGGTCCACCGTCTTGTACATAGAGCAATAGCCCTCGACGGAACCTGTGAGCCAAACATGTTGCCGAGGTCATCTCTGACACTGATACCTTCAAGGTACGGGGGAGCACGGCGTAGGTGTTGGGAAAAGGGAATATCTGACTGAAGAGTTGGGAGAAGGTACTGTTGAACTCATGCGTGTCATCAAGCGTGCGGTTGATCCAGATAATCTTTTCAATCCTGGCAAGGTAATGCCAGTATCTCCTCATTTTACAGCTTGCACTTATACTCGAAATAGTTGTATCCGGCATCAACGAAGTCGGAAGAGAACAGTAACAGTGGACTATAGAAAAGTAATACAATTCTAGTTACGCATCAATCTATGCGCGTTTAATTCAAACCCGAATGAGTATCTTGACATCACCAAAAGGTATATCAAAATTCGCCAACAGGCCTGATTGCTTGAATTCTCTCCATTACCTCTCGTACCTCTGCCTCTCTCGCAGCTGCCATTTCCTTTGCCACAACGAGTTCTTTCTCCAATTCGGTAGGCGTCATCAGATTTCCGTTCACTTGTTTGCCAATACACTCGAAGCGGCGCAGAGTATCACCAACGCGAGGAAGGACAGAACATCGATCCCAGCCGTTATCGTTGAAAGAGAGGACCGCCTTGACGGCGGCTGTATTGATATCACGATGCAACTCTTCCAATTTTGTTAATTGAACTTCCATCCACCGAGCACGACGTTCAAGAGCCAGAGTTAGAGCTGCCACCTCGTCCTCTTTCCCATGCCCATCATCGCCACCGTCGTCCAGGAAGTCATCGCCTTTGAGCATATCACGCAGAACGCCGTCGAAGGAGGAGCTATCATCCCAAGTAGTGCGAGGAAGGAGGCGTAAAAGGTCCGAGATGGTCTGTGTCAAGGTCTCTAGCAACTGCTGAAAGGATGATACAGCATTATCAATAGAACCCGAAGGCATATGGTTCGCAAAAGATCCTCCCCCAACTGACAAAGCTGATAGAGCATGTACCAGAGGGCCATATTCCAAAGGCACAGTAGCGGCAGGGCTGAGCCTGTGTGTGTCGAAGAACGGATGGTTTGGAAGATCCATAGCGGGGTTCAAGATGTCGATGTCCTCCAAGAGGTCTTCGATCGATGTCGGCGAGTGACGGTCCAGAGAATGAGAGCGTGAGTTATTCGTACTGGTATCGGTCGGCACAAGGTGTGCATCAGAGATAGAGGGAATGGCGGTACCATCATCAACGTTTGGTATTTCTTCTTTTAAAGCCCTGATAGGCTTTATAGTGGGCTTATTCTTCTTGGGCTTTTTTGATAACAAAGGAACTTGAGCCTCAACCGGTGCAGAGACGATGTCAACCGTGGGAGCAGTATTTTGACGCGATGGCTTGGATAACTGTTGTGAACGCTTGTCCTCACTTTGTTTTTTCTTGAGCTGCGCGTCCTTTTCTCTCTGCCTCTCCTTTTCAGCTTGTATCTCCCTCTCCTTGGCAAGACGTTCATTTTCCGCCTTCATCTTCGCTGCCTTATCTCTATCAGCTCGATCCTTTGCCGCTTTCTCTTGCACCTTGATTACTCGTGCCCTTTCTTTTTCTAACAATGCCTTCTCTTTCTCGAGTTGCCTTTCGAGAGCTAGCTTTGCACGCTCAGCCGCTTTGATGGTAGCCTTTTCCTGAGCAATGCGTTGCCGTTCCGCAGCTTTCTCAACTGCAGCAGCCTTCTTGGCAGCCTTACGTTCAGCCTTTTCCTGAGCTTTCGGGTCAAGTTGGACTGGAACGTCTTCTGCTACCGTAAGTTCCTCACGGGGACTGGTTTCCACGGGGCTAGCGGTAAGCGCCGGGAAATCGGCCGAAGAAAGTGCCAAAGAGAGGGATGGAGAAGCTGTTGTCGAGACTGTGGCGCCGGTAATAAAATAAATCAGCGTCGGAGCAGACGTGGACACCATGCCAAGGGGAGGGGGAAACTTATTGTTTGTTGGTTGCGAGTCGAGACAGTCCATGTAGAAGGGGGAAACGAGATGAGAGCCGGGCATTCAAGGATGCATCAATGCCGGTAATGAATTTTCCGCACTGAGAAAGCACGGCACTCGGTACACTGACCTCCCTCCCCTCGAAGAAAATGAATCTGTACTCACCATGTGTTGATCCATTTCCATCTATGTTGACGCCCAAACCCACAGTCGTTCCCGATTGGGGAAAAGAGAGTCCCGGTGGCGGTCCGTAAGACATCTGATTACTTCCACCATCATGAGTATGTGAAGCTAAGCGTGCTGACATGATAGCAGGGTCTTGAAACGGAGAAGGATTCACTTTGAGTCCTGGCGGGTATTCTGATTTTGATAGATGACATGAGTACAGCAGTTGAATGAAATAATGAACTACAATACCAAGGTTGGACTGCGCACGATTTCGACTAGATTGTATGAAATCTCTTAGTTGGGCTTCACTTACGCCAGCTTCAAAGAGTTGAGGTTGAGGCCGGTTCTGAGAATGAGTATGCGTATGATCCAAAGTATGTTGAAATAGGGGTGAATTGACATTCGAAGTTGGTGCGAAGCCAGAGTCTCTTCCATTCGCAGACCATTGTATTCGACCATGACCTTGCGTAAGACTGTCAGCAGGGGAGTAGAGGGGCTGGTGATCGCCGTTGCCATTGCTAAGTGGCGACGCTACGTGGAGTGGAGAAGATGCGGCTGTAGAGCTTTGCTTTCCACGTGCGAAACCAAACCGTGACACCCTTCTACTAGAGTCGTCGTCCAACAGAGAGTATTGCATTTGTCCAAGTGAAGAAACGGATGTTCCAGGGACCTCTTCGTTTGAGTCTGCGAATGGATTGAAGGAGCCCATATACCCAAGACTGGAGGATTGGCTATCGACAGTTGAGGAGGGCCTCGTAGGGTTGGAATCATAAGCAGAACGAGTAGAATGAGGATATGGTAGCCCTGGAGGGGCAACAAAGCTGGCTGTTTGTGTGGTCGGAGAGCGGAGGGCCGGGAAAGCATCGATATAAGACCCGTTGAAGGGTACATTGGCCTCTACCTCAAAGTCAGGTATGGAGGAAAGACTATCCAGATCATTTCCTGCTAACTTGGGATCCAAATTAAAACTGAATCCAACGCCATCGCCGCCGCTCAGAGTCTGTAAAGTTCTATCAAAGTCTGGGAAGGGGCTGACTCCAGTCATTGTTGGCAAAGCGGCCTCACGTCGAGCTTTGACGTCATCAAGCAACGCACGAGCTGCAGTCGACATCTGGTATGAAGATTGTGATGCCAGCAAAGGAGTTTCAGGAAAGGTTGGATCGACCGAAAATTGAGGTGGTCGGCTGAGGACTGAGATGCCGGGAGGGGCAGAAAGACCTGGAGGAACCGCAGGAAGACCAGGCGGCAACACGGGGGGCACCATTTGTATCGTAGAATCTGCAGATTCTGTGCGGGGAACAGGCGAGGGCGAAATCACACTCGGCGGACCTGACTCGGTTTCTTCCGCTTGAATCGACGAGTCAGGAGAATGAGATGGAGGTGGTGGCCCCGACTCTTTTTTGAATCTAATCTTCGCATCCTTGACGTCAGGAGAAGCAACTCTTCGTGGTACAAAAGATGAAGGTGTGGTCGGGCGTGAGGATGCTTGAGTGCCTGCCTTTCCACCTGTGACTGCCTTAGGATCCGGATGAGAACTCCGAGCAACCGCCGCCGATGCGCGAGTGTCATTACTAGGAGGGTTCCGAGACTGGCGTGCCACTGCACCTCGCCTGGGCTGACGATTGGCCGAACCAGAGGTATAATTGTTGTTTGTTGCATTTAACGTATGGACGTTGTGCGGCTTTTGCGCCCATGAGGCTGCACGGGGAAGGCCAGCTAGGGGTTTATATCAGACCTGTATCTAGCAGGGCAAGAACAAAAGTTTTCACCATCAAGTTCTTCACCCTTCTTGTGAGCGACAATAGCACTTCTAATTCTGCTTTCGGTAGTTTTCATTGTGTGTTTCCTTGAAGTGTAAGACGTCAGTGGTAATAGCAGTACAAAATAAGAAGTACCCCACAAGGTTGTCAAATCCTCTTTAGTGAAGCAATCCTTCTCATCGCCCCATT
Source organism: Termitomyces sp. DKA64 (assembly GCA_017657295.1). Taxonomy (NCBI): domain Eukaryota; kingdom Fungi; phylum Basidiomycota; class Agaricomycetes; order Agaricales; family Lyophyllaceae; genus Termitomyces; species Termitomyces sp. DKA64. Next base: position 3,501 of record JAGGAV010000009.1, on the reverse strand, counting down.
CATGGAGATTCATACAACTGTGATCGCTACAAGAGACATTACGCAAGAACGCCATGCAATATTTGGTCGTCCCATAGCTAGCGCGCATTACATCACCACGAGCTCCGCCAGTCGAGGGAGCCCCATCTACAGCAGCAATTGCACGAGCAGCATCCTCCCGTCTATGATACGTGATATACAAACCAACCACAGGATCACCGCCACCAGATGGCGTTCGCTTAACAAGGATTATCTTTGTTATCTTGCCATACTGACCAAAGTACTCATTAGATCGAAGAGTGGGGATGAGCTAGAAAAGTGAAAATGAGGTGAGTCACTTCTGGCAACACATCAGACGCACTTCTTCCTTTGCGAATCGGGGACCGATGCCTACAACGTAAACAACATTACGCTGAACCACACGAACATTGGCGAGATGGCGTCTGTTTAAATTTTCGAGCTCTTTGCGTTCACGTTCCCGTTGCTTCTTCTGTTGCGTAAGGCGTTTATGACTAGTCAAGGTGATACAAATTAGCCGTGTATGGTTATGAAAGGTGAGAAAAGGAATGCAAACTCTTGAGTTGCAATGGGCTTAAATTCTACAGCCTCATCGGTATACACGCGTCGGCAAGCAGGACAACGTTTATTGAGATTTTCCTTGATATGATGCCAGCAGAATCGGCAAATCTATGGAAACGAGTTCAGATATCTTCGATAGAGTAAGAGAAGCCACTGTACCTGATAGCCACATACACAGGGCTTGAAGTTGAGGTCGGATATATCCATTTCTTCTAAGCATAGAGGGCACTCCGCGTCCTCCTAACACAAGTGAGAATTCAGACTGATAAGCTTTTCAAGAAATTCAAGTTCCCCTACCGCCTCATCGTCGCTCCAATACGCGTCTTGCACACCAGCCAGAACATGCGATTTGGATTGGGAGACCGAAAATCCTGCATGTACAACGGGCGCTGGCAGAGAGTGGTGCGGATGGAGTCTGGACGTCGCCATTGTGAATGGGGAGATGTGAGATAAATGATGTTGTGAGATGCTCAAAATTGTAGTCGAAGGAGGGGAGAAAGGCTTTGCAACGCGGTCAATGGAGGCAGAGCAGCCTATTTGTTTCTCACGTTGCTTTTGTTTGCGCACGGTGGTCAACCTGTGTTGCTGAGATAAGTATATTGGATCCTTGAGTTAGATAGCTCAAGTCAATGCAATACGTTGCCTCGGCCGATGATCCCACAGACACCCATTCCCGAAGCTCTATCAATAGATCTTGAGGACATGAGCTCGCCCCCGGTGCGGGGACTCCTCATCGATGCAAATTATCTGATAACCACGTGGCCAAAGATCATCGATCTCCTGGTCCTACTGGACTTGATCAACTCTGAACGCTGAACCTCTGATTTCTCGATCGTACAATATGACTCGAGTCGAACAAGCTGTTGCTGGCATATGCTCAGTAAACCTCGTAGAGTATGCCAAAGTTCTATGGTTTACTCAATCTCGATGTATTAATCACTTTTTTTTTTGGTTCTGCATCAGTACTGCCTCAGCCCTCGAGGCTGCTGCTCAAGGTGCCGCTGCTGATCAAGTTGTCACACCTTGGGACGTTCAAGGTTCTGTGTCCGTCGACGGAAAACAGCAAGCGATCGACTATGACAAGCTTATTGATCAATTTGGCACTCGCAGAATTGACGAGGCTTTACTTGCTCGATTCGAAAGGCTTACTGGGAAACGTCCTCATGTATTCCTTCGTAGGGGAATGTTCTTCTCGCACAGGTCAATCCTACTGCAACGTAAACTGCGAGTTACAATGTTGTCTGATAGATTTCCAGAGATTTCGATAAAATTCTCGATCGCTACGAGCAGGGTAAACCCTTCTTTCTGTACACAGGACGTGGCCCCAGCAGTGACAGTATGCACTTGGGTCATATGATCCCATTTGTCTTCACCAAGTACATAGCTAGTGTCTGGCTGAAGGCATGATGCTGATTGATTTAGGTGGTTGCAGGATGTTTTCAACGTGCCACTGGTGATTCAACTTACTGGTAAGTAATAGTGTTGTTTGATCAATTATTGGGAATATCTAAGTTAATCGCGAACAGACGATGAGAAGTTTCTTTTCAAGCACGAACTCAAGGTCGAGCAGACAAAAGCTTTTGCCAGACAGAATGCTCGAGATATCATTGCCGTTGGGTTTGATCTCGATAAAACTTTCATATTCAGTAACTATGATTATATGGGAGGTACCTTCTATCAGAACGTCTCCAGAATCTCGCGGCAGATTACCTATAGTCAGGCGAAGGCTACCTTTGGATTCTCCGAGTCGTGCGTCGTGACTATCTGGATATATTCTAAACCTTCTCTAATTTCACGCTCGTTCTATAGTGATAACATCGGCAAAATTCACTTTGCAGCAATACAGGCAGCGCCATCCTTCTCGAACTCATTTCCCCAAATATTTGGGACCGCGACCAATTGTCCTTCCCTCATACCGTGCGCCATTGACCAGGACCCATACTTCCGTCTAACTCGCGATGTTGCTCAAAAGCTGAAATACCAAAAGCCCACTCTCCTTCACGCAAAATTCTTTCCCGCCCTACAGGGACCTCAAACAAAAATGAGCGCCAGTGACCCGAATAGTAGTATCTACATGAGCGATACCCCGTCGCAAATCAAGAACAAGATCAACAAACATGGCTTTTCTGGAGGACAAGAAACAGAAGAGGAGCATAGACGTCTAGGAGGCGATACCGAAGTGGATGTGAGCTATCAATACCTCAGATTCTTCTTGGAAGACGATGCCGAACTAGAACAACTTGGAAAAGTTCGGACTTTGTGTTACACTCTTAATGACTTGACAGCTGACAAAGTGATATTATCAGGATTATCGGGCAGGTGCTTTGCTTACCGGGCAGTTAAAGGCAAGGTGTATAGAACAGCTTCAGAAGTTTATTGCAGACTTCCAAGCCGTGAGCAATTGCTACCTGTGTAGTCAAAAAGTCTCAGCCTGATTGCATTTCAGCGCAAGGCTAAAGTAACCGACGAGGAGATTGACAAGTTCATGGACGCCACTCGCATTATTGAACCATCGATGGGACAACCTGTGGCGCCGACATCTGTACCAGCTGTCTAATTCCCGTTTTCCTACTGATGATCAGTATATAGCGCGATTACGTTTTATGGAATCTGCCAATGCGAAGGAACAGTAGAAACAGTATCTACTTCACGCTCAAGTTGAGCAAAGGACCCCTGATACAGACCCGTCACTCCTATATGTCCAATCAAAAACCTTCTGTATAGCACTTCCTTGCCATCTATCAATGGCATCAAGTGCTGCTGTTCCCCAATCAAAAATTTCGTGATCGTCTGGTGTAGATGGCCCATCTACAAACACGATAAGTTTCCTGCTGCTCGGGCTTATAAACCCTGCATCTATCCCATTTTCAATGAGTTGGCGCAGAGGATCATAGTAAGAAAGGACGTTCAGGAGAATAACGGCTGCGAAAACTACTGGTTAGT
>JAGGAV010000008.1:94157-108717 GCA_017657295.1 Termitomyces sp. DKA64 | reverse complement strand
ACAATACAAATAGTAACTAATCACCTAGCAGAGGGGAATCCAAAGAGAACAAGTCTAAGGATCCCCACTGCTCAGTGTGGTGCATCAGGAAAGTGCTTGATGAGGGATCATGGCAAGTTTTGGGGATTTCCAGAAAAGAAGAATGATAACCAGAGATCTCCAGGGGTGTGGAGCACACCCTAGAGGTGTTGAACAAGCCTCAGGGAAGGGGAGTGGGTGAAGGAGAGTTGGCATAGGTCAGGCATGGAGGTCAGAAATGGAAGTTCCCTGACACAACCCATTGCTGTCTACTCATGGGGGAGGGTGAAGTTTGGATAAGGAGTACAGCAGGGGGTTGAGGCTAAGAGAGGAAGTAATTGTCAGGTTTTTCTAAGAGGACTGAGGCCACAGCAGGGTCTGGATAAGCATAGTAGAGGCCTGGGGCTAGGTATGCTGTGTTGGCTAGGGCTGCAGGTACCCACATGGTAATAAGACCCAATTGTTGCTAGGCACTGTTACCACCATTGCAGGTTATCTTATCTGATGCAGCACCTGACTCTGGCACAGCCCCATCATGTGAAAGCCTAGGCCCAAGGTCTGGAACCATCTAGTCAAGACTTTTCTTACCAACAGTTGCTAGCATCATCACATAGCAACAAAGGGACTTTCTGCTTTTTGAACATTAGACATTCAAAAATGCATGACTTTCATTTTCATTTTTCTTGTCTTGCTTAAACAACATACCCAAACAGCATCTACACTTTGGACTTTGACATGTGGTATGATTTCCTTTATATTTGATAGATATTATGCATTTTTGACATCACATACATATCCTTGGAAACTGTATTGGCATCTAGCACACATTGACAGATGCTGTCACTGGCAGTGACTACTTTTATTGCTGGCTATTACACTTACAAATTGTATAAATACTCCTTATACATACTTAGCCAGAAACAAAGAATTCATACCCCCTCACAGTACAGCTTTGAAGTCCCTTAGCTCTCAGACTTCAGACTTTGCCCTTGTCTCTCCTCCTTGTCATTGTTAACAGCTTGGTCACAAGCCTTGACAACTTAGCTTTTGACATTAGTATATACCATCTATGGGTGTTAGCCTTATCTCTTTGCTTTAGAAATGTTAACATTTATGGCTAGCAACTAGTTTGAATCTTCCAGTAAACCCTAGCAACTTCCTCTATTTTCTCTTAGCAATTCTTTCCATGACCTTGATGACTTCCCTATCTAACCACTTATAGTGATCTTCCCTTTTGTTTGTTGGGTTGCCCCTCCACACATTCCAGCAACTCCATGCTAGCAACTATTGATATACTCTAGCAACTACTTCACTCTTTACTTCACATTTTATATACCACTCTCACTTTCTAGGATGTTTATTGACTCATTCTCACATGCACACCTTCCTACTGCCAGCTACTCTATCTGATTGTGTGTGATCAGGTGGCATAGAAGCACATCAGCAGCATCACTAAGGAGCCAGTGATGTTGCCAAGGCAATCCAAAGCTCCCCAAGGGAAGGGGAAGGCAAGGGAGGAAGATGACAACAATGCTTTCAAGGTAAGTTTCTCTGTTGCTAGTCTTTCACTGACAATCACTAATATGTTAACAAGAATCTGTACAAGATGTCTTTACCAACAAGAAGCTCATACAGCTGCTCTGATGGAGAAGAGAGGGGATGGTTGTGGATACAGGTATAGGGGCTGGAGTGGTGGTGGAAAAAGTGAAGTCCAAAGACCACAGTGTTGCTAGAGGAGAGGATGGCCTTCAAGGCCAGTCAGGGAGTGGTAAGTCATAGCAACTTTTGCTATTTGTTGTCACTAACTTTTCTTTAGTGTGACAACTGCTGGTTATATAACAACCCAGAAGGTTGCTGGTACCCTGCTGGGACCCAGCCTTGTTATTGTTGCAACAGTACTCAAAAGGGCTGCTCATATCATGGTCAGTTGGTGCAGGGACAGGAGGGCAAATTTGTTGCTAGAATAGCAACACGAGCAGCATTGGTATGACAGCTGAGGGAGTTTGTGAGAGGTCAGTGGGAGTTGGCAGCCACAGGTCTGCCTATACAGATCAAGCATTCAAGCTTGAATCTTTCCATCAAGCAGGATGGTACAATGGTTGGTAGCAGCAAGTTCGCTAGGAGGAGGCGACAAGAAAAGAGTCGAGCTGAGGTAGAGAGTGGCAAGGACAGTAGTGACAGCGAGGGTGACGAGGGCGATAGTGACAACACGCCCTTGATGGAGGCCCAGCACCAACCAACAGGCATGCCTGGATTTAATGAAATTTTAAGACACAAGAAAAGTTTGAAACAGCCCAGGCTCTAAAAGAGCAGGCTTTGTTAGTTTTTGGAATCCAAGAGCAAAGAAAAGGGCAGCTGGTTTCGATCTCTGATCTTGCTCTCATCCATACAACTCGAAGTCACCCCTTCTTCGGCTTCAATCGCCTTTCCATTATCCTTTAATCAACGTGCCAAAATGCCAGTAGACATGATGACTTTCATGTCCCAACTTAACGATACTCTCGTCGCAGAGAATGGACCCAATCTCGCTTACCTTCTTCGACCTACTAGTCCTCATGGAAAAGATCTCGTCAAAGAGTTCAAGAATCCAGTAGTACATCTATATCCGTTGCATCGACATGACAACATAAGCTCAACTGCCCTGTTGTGACCTAGCGTCCCATGTTCAGACCGTTTGAGGGCGCCATGCAAAACCCTTGGGACGAGATTGCGATACAATATGTATTAACTTGCGGACATATCGCGAAACGGAGACATGGGGAAGCGTTCAAAGAGCATTCGCAGCTGGTTTCGTAAGTCCGTCTGTCTGTCGACATTGTGTTGTATTCATCTGCTATGGAATGCAAGTCTTTTCTTCCGCTTTTTCACCGAAAATAGAGGCTGGACACTTCCAGCTCTTTTTTCAATTCTCAGAGACCTCCGAGACCTTGCTTTCGATGTAATGCCACGTTCTTCACGCGTCTTTGAATTCGTGTCTTATGTCAACGTAGGCAGACCATCACGCCAAGTATAACGGTCAGAAGAGCGAATGTATGGAGGACGCAGCGCGAACTATTGCGAAGGCTTTTGGTAATTGCATGACGGATAGGTATTTGTGCCTTCATCCATCTTTTTGCCAAGTCCTCTCATTTTGCCTTTGAAAGGACGTCACCGCCCGACCAGTCCCGAAAATGGGGAATCTACTATGTCGTCGGCCTTGTCCTCAAGTGCTACTTTCGGGCAGGTTACCTTTCATAATTCCGGTCTGCATCCGTCCAACAGCCCTGCAGGTGAAACGGATATCACTATCGAAGAATATCTTACGTGCACTCGACGCAAATGCAGACATACCTGCGCTATCCCTTTACCCGCGCTCTCATCAAGTATGCTATTTGTATCGATCCAGCCTCTGAGCGACGTTCCTTTACTTATACCCAACAAGGTCACATACCGATATTACCTGGGCATGTTAAGTTTTCTTAATGAAGACTATTCCAAGGTTAATGCTCCTCTATGTTGCCTAGAAGATGACTTTGATATGTTAATCTCGTCAGTCTGAGCAAGAGCTCACTCTTGCGTTTTACAACTGTCATATCAACGCCCAAAATAACCAACAGTGGGTAACAAACATGTCTCCCAAATTCATCTCAACACTCCGTTGTAGGCGTATTCTGACATATCTCATTCCCCTTCGAATTTTGAAGGGTCATCTCCCATCTTCAGAACTTTTGCAGCGCTTTCCGATCCTCAACGAGATCTACAAGCCCTTCATCGCCGCCATCCGCGTTGGTGACGTCGCAGGTTATGACAGAGCGCTTGACCAATCAGAGCGCCACCTCGTCGACCTAAATGTCTGGCTGACCCTGGAAAAAGCAAGGGAACTCTGTGTCAGAGGTCTCTTCCGCCGAGTGTGAGTTTTCCCTTTTCCCATTTTTTTTTCAAGCGATAGGTCCCAAAATTGATTGACTTATCCACAAAATTGCTCGCTCGTTCCTGTCGTTTATGATGTTTAATAGATGGGTTGCGACGGACAAGAGCACGCGGATTCCTGTATCGATGTTCAGATCGTCACTAACGGTCTCTGGCATCGAGGCCTCGCAGGACGAAGCTGAGTGTCTTGTGGCGAATATGATTTATAAGGGTTTGATGCGCGGGTATATCAGTCATGAGAAGCAAATGGTGGTTCTGGCACAGACAAATGCGTTCCCGCGGCTTGCGGAACGTCAACAACCCTTTTTAATCATATAGGTACATAAGTATACGATTTAGTGAAAATCATCATCTGTTAAAAGTGAAGCACTAAGGTCTCTGTCTCCGATGCAGAACCGGCGGCCAACAACCTGGTGGTGGCACATCTCTGGTTGGGATCCTCAATGGTGTTCCAAGATTTGGTGCCCCACTGCCAGAATTGACATCGGAAGGAAGACCAAGGCCATATAAGCCCAGCCTAGCACTAGTCCCATCAGTGAGGAGGCCACACTGCTTGACAAAGGACTGATTGTTGCTGTGGAAATCATTTAGGCCAAGAGGCACTGATGAAGACTGTGCAATGATGGGAGGAGACCTAGAGAGAGAGCTAACAATGATGTCTGCATCGCCGTCAGAAGCAACAAGAGGTATGATGCAGGACTGCTTGTCCACCATGTCTATTGTGCCCTAAGGGAGGTTGCTGAAGAGGAAACGAGCCCAGCTTGCCCATCACTCATTCTCTCTTTCATCGTGGCATGTGCAGGTTCATACTCAGGCTCAATCACATCTATGGGATGCAGGCATGGCATTTGTTACATGGTGCAACATGGAACATGTTGGAGACAGAGGTACAAGCAGCCCTGGATGGGGCCGCAAGGCTAGCCCCACCAGAGGCAAGAAGGCCCAAACACAAACCCTTCACCATTGATGTAATAATCAGACTCTGCAAAAAGATGTTGAAATGGCATGGCTAGGTGAGCTAGTTCTCCCCAACTTGAAATCCTTCAACCCCAAAGAAACATGTGAAGAGATCTGACGTGACAGAAGGAGAGAATTGTGAAGGCAACAAAATCACAGTCATCTTCATACCATGGACAGAGATGGCAGAATAAGGTGAAGACATCTACTTCGCAAGGCAAAAGGGACCCTGCGATCCCACAGAAGCACTCGAGAATCACCTGCGGATCAACAACCCCTCGGTAAATGCGCACCTCCTCTCCCGCCAAATCAAAAATGGAGAAGGCCACTTACAAGAACCACCTTCATGAGACGCTTGAATGAAATAGCCAATGAACTGGGTATGGGGATCTTGAGGCCCAAGGGATACGAATAGGCTCCGTGTTGGAATATCTCCTGCGGGGTATACCCCTAGAGGTAGTGAAGGTAATGGCGAGGTGGAGTAGCAACGGATTTGCCCTCTACTTAAGAAAGCACTCTACAGTCCTAGTGAGATATCTGCAGGACTCACCGGCGATGGAAGAGGTGTCGAGAATAACAGTTAAATTGCCACCGGTCAGATGAAGTGAGTTCTGCTCCTGTGTTGAGATGATCCGTGCTTCGCTTGACGCGTCGCGGAGCTCCTAACTATCAAGGGTATTGCAGCTCACATGAACCAACCCACAGGAAACGAGACGGGGTTTCGAGCCAAGGGATCTTCGATCCCTTCCCCCAAACCTCACGGCAAAGCAAAGACAAGTACACGCACAAGCAACTCTGTAAGCAGAACTAAGTAGACGCTTGTAAATAGCTAAAGCCTTCTTGTGAGACGTCACACACGCGTTAGAGCCCAGAGACCCCGAGGCACAAGGGTGGATCCAAGAGAAAGGTCCCTGTGCTGAGATCAGCGTCGGGGGGTGGGCACGCTTTTTCCTGCCCGCCACCTCGACAAAATCCTCAGTACGCCAGTTCGACAAATCAATCCGATTTCGTACCCGCCCACCACACCCTGATCAGCGTTCGCCTCAAAGCTCGACGCTCTGATCTCAACTCACAGGTTGTTGGCCCACCCGCCCATCGCAGCTCATGCGGACCAACCCACAGGAAACTAGATAGAGTTTCGAGCCAAGAGATCTTCGATCCGTTTCCCCAAAACTCACGGCAAAACAAAGACAAGTAAACGCACGAGCGACTCTGTTAGCAGAACTGAGTAGACACCTATAAGTAGCTCAAGCCTTTTTGTGAGGCGTCACACACGCGTTAGAACCCCTAGACAAACATTCACACCTCTGATCTCCAACTCTCATGCCTTCGAAAAGACATCGGATCTTTACATTGAAAAGAGAACCAACTTATATGTGAGCAAGTTCAGTTTGTCGTCGAGCTATCTGTCATAACATGAGTATTTATAGTGCAACAAGATGTACAAGAGGCCTTCTGCGATGGGAAATGGGTACTTGCTCCTGAGTTAGAACATTTGAAATACATTCTCGAACTTTGGGATGAAAATCTTCGCTGTGCGCCAGACCAAAGGGAAAGGTACATTCTGGTATGTAGTAATCTCCTGTATCCCTTCGTGCATTCTTCTGACATTTAGTCCAGCCAAAAAAGCGTCTTGCAAAAACCAGCTCTGGTTGCGTTGCACTCTTTATCCGTACAACTTATTTCGGCTCGAGTCATGCAAAATCTGTCTTCTTGACGGGACTCTTGCTCAGAATGGCACTCGCGTCTGGTCATCCCTCCCTCCACATATCTGGCCGGCCTTCAGTGGCTGTTACATACGATCTGGTGGTCGTTATTCTGATATTTCAGAGGATTCCTTCTCGCAGAAATGCAGACTCCTCATTGTTCTAGAGAGAGTAAATAAACTGATTCCGCCTAGTTTTATTTCTAGCCTGCCACAACCTGATAGATCAGATCCTTATGGTGAGGAAGTGGAAGATGAGGAAGAAGTGGAAGATGAGGAAGAAATGGAAGATGAGGAGGAAGTGGAGGATGAGGAGGAAGTGGAGGATGAGGAAGTGGAGGAGGTTTAACTATGGCATGTTTTATAGATATGTGTATATGATCTGCATTCTTGACAAAGGATGCTATATTGATTAGATAATATGAGTTGTGGGCTACGTCTCTTGTTGCTGCTCAGAGTATCGGAAAGTCTGAAAACTATGCATTACACGATATCCATATAATAATACACATCTAATCTTTCCGCGTATGCACCCTATCATCTTCCTCGTCGCTATCACCAACATCAAAAATCGGAGGCCCATGCACTTCTGGTTCAATCGCACGCCCCTTGCCCTTGTCCTTATCCTTGCTCTGCCAGTTGATACCATTACCATTAGGGAACTGACTCCGAGCCTCTTCTGCAGCTGCCTCATCATCCACCTCGTCTCCCATGCGCCGGCTCGCGTTCAGCGGGATACTTTCTTCCTCGTTACCAGCGAGTTTCACAGCACGCGGCCGTCGGAAACGACACCATACAAATGTACCAATACCCGCAAAGACGAGGATGAGGACCAGCGCAGCAGAACCGGCGTTGTAGTATGCTATCACGAGAATGAGTAATTGTAGTTTGGCATATCAAACCAACGTACCTTCCCACATAGCCTTGTCTTGTTCTGGTGTCTTTCCAGATACAGGAGGTGTACTGGGCTTCGCCTCCTCCGCACCAACAAAGACGGGCTTCTTGACATTGCCAAGGCTGCTCGGAATTTTGGCGGAACCCTCGAAAATGGAGGAGAAGTTGAAGCCCATAAAGCGGAGGATCATATCATGCGTGACGTGAGGGAGGTCGTATGGTGCCATATGCGATGCATTGAAGATCTAAAAGGCACAGAGTCAATGAATGTGTGCACACGGAGTGTGCGTGGTCACCTTTGCGTATGTAAGGTTCCGCGAGGTTACCCATGTGCCTGCAGGCGTCGCGTTCACGCTCCAAGATTGCGTTTGCACAGTCTGAAAGATGAACGTGAGCCTCGTGTATACCGAGAAATAAAGCGAGACGAAGAAACGCACTCCCAAACCAGTAGCACCATTCCAGGTCATTTCCTTGATCATGGACTCTAACCCCAGATAGTTGCAGATTATGTCTTGGTCACCTGCAAAGATGAGCACTGGTATTTTGGCGAGCACCCGGGGGATAACGGTGATAGAGGCATTCTCAGTCAACTCCCGGAAAGCCGTATGAACCCCACTGCGGCATTCAATCCAGGAACCAGGATGGGCGTCCGCATGAAGAGCCTTGACGACATCTTTGCGCTGTTCCTTATTCAGTATCAGGACTAGAGAAGAGAAAACACCGTGCATACGCCCAGGAAGGTGGTGATAGGGTGGATGTCAGGAGGCCAATTCATACCACAGTCAGGCTCTGTGTCGAAGAGTCGGACATCGTAGATGTTGAGGCACATGTCTTTTCCATCCACTCTGGAATGGGTATGAGCCTCTGGAAAACATCAAGGGGGGAAACCCACTCACTTCTTCTCCTGACTCTTCACAACATCCATTAGAAGGGATTCACAGCCCTTCACTTGCATCGGTTCCCGATCTTTTATTTTGTCAAATTCAGCCATACATTTGTCCGTTACTTTCTTTGCCTCTTTCCAAGCCTGTTGAAACTTTGTCAACAACAAAGCATTACAAGGGAAGGACAAAAGCGACGGACGTCGGAGTTTTCTTCGACGAGCCCAACCTTAACTGAGAAGTCTAGGAACGATGGGTACTGTCGTCTTGGATCTATCCATCCATTCCCAATGGCGATGCCACGGATCGGAAAGGAGGAATTCAACATTGCATCAGCTATGAATGAAGTCAAGCAGAAAGTAGAAGAGGAAAAATGACGGATTTACCAAATACTGGGATCCACTGCCCAGCAAAGCTTTCGCCACCCAGATAAGTCTAAGAACGATTACAACAAGTATAGGCCGCTGGTTGATGCGACTCACGTCGACATCTTTGTACTCAGGGAATACCCGATAGAAATTGCGCAGAAACTCTAAAAACTGAGTCGACGCCTGTGTACACGTTATAGACGATGTCAGAAAACAAATTTCGAACATACTTCTGCCAGAGTATGAACATAACGATCTGTACTTGTGTACGAGAAACCTGTTCCTGCAGGCTGATCAACTACAATATAGTTAAGTGATATATGCAAGATAAAAGGGCAGGCCATACCATAAACCATCGTCATATATTCTTCCCAACCACCTTCAGTCACTTTGAAGCTATCCTTCCCGTCCATCCTCCAAGGCCCAACCTCCATCATCAAGCCGTCAAAGGACGAGCATCCAGGACCACCCTTGAAAGTTGATTAGGTTAACACGATAGCTCTGGGTGGAAAATGAATAGACGTACATTGAACCAAAACATGAGTCTCCGTTTGTCCGCTATACGTCGGTTCCTGATCATAACGAAGTACAAATGGGAGATGACATCAGTGCTTTTCGCCTGAGCAGCATTGGGATCTGCGACAAGGTGACCGGCGAATATTTGCAGAGGATTATTTGGGTCTTGAGTGATGCCCGGTATAGATGGGACGTAGAAAGAGGAAGCGGAGGGAACTATCAATGTGAATCAGGAACGTGTCTAATACGGATTTTAACGCCAGAATTTACCATCTCGAGGAGCGGATAATGTATATGGAATCGCACGAAGGACGCCTATTATTCCGCAGAAAATACGAAAGCGGAATCTGGACATTTGCACAAAAGTATTGCCGTCAGGGCCGGTGACGACGTGGCAATATTTTAACGAGCTAGTAGGGCTTCACGTCGACGAGAGTCAAAAGCACTAAAGTTTGTGGTCGTGAAGTTGCCAGAAACAAAAAAGGATGTCTATGGTGGTGGCAGTTGAAAAGGAAGAAGTGCAATCCCATCGCGCTGGCTGTTGACGCGTTCTTCCTGTTGACCGCCATCATGAAATTCTCTGCGCTGCCCTTGGGCCTCTGTGCCCTCGCAAACGCGCAGTACTTTTCCGCGGGCTGGGCGCCTGGTCAACCTGTCACACAACCGGGGCCCACCCCTGCAATGGGTGGCGTACCCTATAAACCAGGACACAAAGTTGCGCCGCAACGTCCCGTCACCCCTAGTAGCATCTCCAATTTCTTTGACATCACCACACTCCTTTCGTCGCCTCTATCAGTGTCCCTATTCTCAAAGTTTGGCATTAACATCACGGAACGTTTGGAGTCTGCTCTTGAAAAGACCAAGGTCTGGGACAACCGCATCCCTCTTATCACAGACGATAATTACCACGATTTGATCATCAATGAACCTCTCACTCCTCAAGAGGAACAGGATAGAACATGGATTATTGTCATGTAAGCTCGCGTCTTTGTACCACGAATCGTCATAAGAATTTGCCGTAGTTCGGTCACTTCTGGCAGACAAGACGGCATTTCTCTCTTCGTTGACACGATCTTTGATGAAGCTTTCAATGAGACGGTTGTCGCTGGTGACCTTCCAAATGTCCGGTGGGGGCGTATTGACTATCTTAATGTCACCGGTGTCACCACCAAGTGGTGCGTTTGGAAGTACGTAGTATTTTTTTTCATCTTCTATTGAGCTTCAATCTAAAGTGCATCTCAGTGCGCCTTATCTCGTTATCTTGAAAGATCGCGGCCACACCCTCCGCTTCTACCGACCCGGAAACTTGAGACTTAGGGCAGACGCCCTGCGCGGTTTCCTCCAGAACGAAGAATGGATGCTTACACCACCCTGGTCCTCGGTATGGGCCCCAGGCGGAGACCGGTATTTTAATTTTTTCTCATGCAATGTTTTCCCTTCTCACATGACCCTTAGCGAGTGGATCCTGGACTACCTTGCGCTTATCATGACCAAAGTCTACAATGTTGTGGTCTTGTTCCCACGTTGGCTCTTGTTCGTTATTTCAGGAAGTATCGCATCTTTAATCATCAACTTCCTTCATAAACCTCCACCTACTCCCGCGGCACCAAGACAAAGCCAAAATCAGACAACGCCGGCTCAAGTGAACTCAGTGCAGCCCTCCACTGATGCTACGGCCAATTCTACAGCTACATCTTCCTCTACAAACCTTACGAAGCGCAAAAAGGTAAAGGCGAAGAACTCATCTGCATAATATTTTTGGGACGGATATGTATATACTAGAATCTATCATGACACTGACTTAAATACTAAAGTTTATGGATGTGTGCGCGTATACTTTATCGAATGCCGTCATCGTTATCAAACGTTTCAATTAGTGGACGGACGCGTTTGAAAAATTGAAAGGAGTTAAAGTGATACTTACGTAAGTACATGGACAAACTCCGGTTGATTTTTGTTCACGCGTTTCGGACCCGTCTTCACTCTATGAATGGCTGATAGACCCTCAGAAAGCTCTATACCTGATCTTGATCATTCTCGTCTGGTCAAAACCATCTACCAATTGGCGTGGAATGATTTTTATGACTGGGAACAGGCTTATTGTCTTCAAACTCTGCGCTCTTTAGCTCGAGTTCCGTCTCATGACGCGTACTATTCCAGAAACAACTCCGTTAATGATGTAGACACATATTCAAGGTCTCTTGCCCTCCAAAGATCCCAGGTTTCCAAATACGAGTTCGAAATTTTCACCGTAATTGATTATTCAGTCGATGGTGAACCAGAAACCGCGACACTTCCGGTTGTTAGCGTGCAAGGCACGCGTCCATTCGAGCCCTGCGCTCCATACGAGATATGTACTCCCGTGAACAGGAATATCTCAGTCGGGGATGATTCACATTATATGCCATTTATACCACTTATCGACGACCCGACATTCAATGCCCTACGACACGCAGAAGACTATAATTATTTTCAGTGGCAAATGCCTCATCGTGATCCTGACTGTAAGCCTCAGCCCAACCCATAAGCTGATTATTCTCATTTTCTCATTCGTTTCATGGAGTGGAAGTTATTGTGATGGAAGCAGTGCACGACCTCCATCGCAAGCACCAATTATCATTTCAAACGATAAATAAAACTAAAATCCTTCCCGTTCCTGCTCAGTCTCCAGCCCGCCCTCGGTAGAGACCAGCCATTTTATCTTCATAGCCATTTCTGATCTCTGGCTTCCAGCGACTTCCCCAAATGGCCTGCGATGCATTCACCGCTTCCACGTGTACCGTCCTATGCCAATGCAACAGCTTCTGAACGGTTAGCAAGTCTCTCGAGTAATTTTTGCAGTAACCTGAACTGCCTCATTGGGTACTGTAATGTGCACAGTAAGCTTCATGTCTAACTCGCCGTCTCCATGCACTTCAAAAGTGAATTACTAGTGGCAGAATTGCCGATGCCAGAATCTGTTCGACCCACCGTACCCAGCCATGATCTAGTGCACTCCGTGCTAGAAGCATGTGGATCGGATTGTTTTTTACTTAAAAACGTACCATCTTCTGTGGGTCCTCCCGTACCTTCATTTGTTCTCCCCTCACACGTTCAAGGCCTCTCCTTGGACTAGCGAGGATCTTGATGCTCTAAATATGGTTTTGTCGCTTTTGCCTGACCTTTCACCATGTAATCTTGCTATCATTTGTCGGAAACCATGCTCCGAGGTATGTCAACCTTGTTGAAATCTGAGACAATTCCCTAGAGCAAGACCAGGTGTTCAAACGCCGAAGACGTTTATTCCCTGATTCAATACTTCGCAAGGTCAACAGGCCAAGCGAAAAGAGTCTCAAGCGACCTGCCCGACGCTTAAAATTTGACGGTAATGGATTAGTGAATTGTTTGGACTCCACTGTAACTTTTTTTCTAGATCACAACTCGACAATTTTTACGCCGTGCGTGCAATCTACTTGAGAACCTGTATTCTAATCATAAGCTTAGGAATCCGCCTTGTTTGCATCCTGGACCGTGTGATGCCAGTTCTGGCTGTGCGTGCTTCAAAAACAACGCGCATTGCCAAAGAAATTGTCGCTGCGATCGGAAATGTGAGCACACTTGTCCGCCGGCATTCATGATGACCCTTACTCCAAGATCGATATCCGTAGGTCCTCGTCGGTTGCATGGTTGTGCTTGCGCAAAAATAAAACAACAGAAGATTTGTGGGACTATACGATGCTCATGCTTCCGCGCACGAAGAGAGTGTGACCCAGAGCTCTGCACAAAGTGTGAAGCAAGGTGTGTCGTCCTGCTCTCCTATCTACCTGCAAACCAGCGCCTAGCCCACATCTCATCTACGTTCAAGAGGTGAGAGTACTGAAATTTTCTATTTTTATCTTCTCATCGACTGTATTTTCATTCGGATAAAAGATTTGGAGAGCGATATCTGCAAAAATGTCTCCATACAACGAGGTGTTCGGAAAGTGTGTGCCTATTATAACCTTTTCAACGAAATCTGATTCTATTGTGATGTCTGAATTCAAGCGGACGCAAGTCCGACAGAGCAAGTGGGGCTTAGGCCTGTATGTCGATGAGGAAGCTAAGGAAGATGATTTTATTCTTGGTCTGATAGTTTCCTTCACCCCTCGCGCACATTATAAACTACTTTTCCAACAGAATACACAGGTGAAATTGTATACGAGATCACGACACTTTGTCGAGAGTAAGTACCGATTAACATCTTTGGCTTGAAGACTGAGGGAAATACAAGCTTTGTATCGAAACATCGCAAACGTAGCTACCTCTACACACTTAATCCGACTCAGACAATCGATAGTACAACGGCTGGGAATGAGTCTCGGTTCATTAATCATGACTCCAAACCCAACTGCAGCGCGAAAAGTGTGTAATATCCGGACTGTTCATTGTGCCCTCAATCTCACATGAAGTTCTTGTTCTTTCGAACTTATAGTTATGCTAGTGAACGGTGAACACCGCATTGGTATCTTTGCTCGTGAGCTGCCATCTTACTTTCCCCTTCTTCATACTCTCTGTTCCATTTCTACCTCCTTCCGACTTGGCTCCTTTCTCTGGAATGAGTTCAATTCTGACGTTTCTATCTAGGGTGCCATATTCCTCCTGGAACCGAACTTTCCCTTGACTACGGTGACTCATTCTTCGAAGAAGATGGTGCAGACACAGAAGCCGATAATACCACTCATTATTCTACGACCCCAGATCTCGCTTCAGAGCGGGTTGCTTATAGCCTTGATCAGCATTCCTCGGACGAAACATATACTGGTAGTGAATCGGGAACGCCGATTTCTGATATGGGGTAGTCGATAAATATTAGTTTACGAAACCCTGCCATCATCGTCTTGCACAGATGATCCATGCGAAGACGCATCGTCAATGTAACATTTGGCGATTAGTTTGGACGTTAGCGACTGCGATCAGTAGGAAAAGCGCACTTGAGGTCAGTCGTCGGGATTGTAAGGAACAGATATCTATGTACCGTGTGCCGACATCAGACTTTTACTATGGATATATAGATGCGGGTCACTGTTTACAACCTACCTAGTTTCACGGCTTACTGTAGACTTGATGCATGACATAGACCCGTGACGTAACGCGGGCCGTGAAATGAATCTCTTTG
Source organism: Termitomyces sp. DKA64 (assembly GCA_017657295.1). Classification (NCBI taxonomy): domain Eukaryota; kingdom Fungi; phylum Basidiomycota; class Agaricomycetes; order Agaricales; family Lyophyllaceae; genus Termitomyces; species Termitomyces sp. DKA64. The sequence goes on along the minus strand of JAGGAV010000008.1, from coordinate 94,335 downwards.
TAGTGAAGCGTCTGCTGAATTTACTCCGTAGGAGGCTACCTTTCGACGCGGCTTCAGATGTGTGATATCAGCGAATGATGGATCAGAATCTGATCAGAATGGCGTTGTGCTTTAATTTTGAGGTACTCTTTGGACGGTTTTGCAGGGTAAGGTATATCTAAAGTTTAAGTAACAAATA